>CM071926.1:131204206-131339427 GCA_016081115.2 Rehmannia glutinosa
AGTCAAATTATAGTCAATGAAATGAAAGTTACTCCATCAACAGCTCGCTTGAGTCTGCTGGAGCGATTAACTCTACCGAGTGACTAATTCGATCGGCTCCATCAAGGACACACTGCGGTAGAACTCAGAGATTTAAAAGACTAAATCGAAAATTTGCAAGTGTTTATTCAACCCCCTTCTAAACCTTACACTTACACCCCTTGGGACCTACAACATACCTGGGTCCCAAATTCAACCAAGTAAATATGTGAATGATTGTGTAAATGCTACCACACCTACATTCGGTGTATACTGAGTAGGTTCTTGCATATATATCAAGCCGAGGACAAAATATTCATTTGTATCAATTGTGAATCAATGCGTAGAACTAGCGAATCGCACCGCCATGCGTAGTACCTCGTGAATCGGTGCGTGTAGATGGACCCCACCATCATGCATATTAGTTGTGAATCGACGCGTGCGAGTAGATGGACCCACATCAATCGAACATCTCAGCCAGATATATCGATCGTAAGTCAATTCTCAGGCATGTAATGGAAAACGACTAGGTTTCTCGCTTTCTGGAAATTAAATATTCTTATGTTACTCTACTCGTATAATATTCATTTTTTGTTCTACATAAATTTAGCCACTCATAATTTTTTTTTGTTTTTCTAGATGATGAAACCATTTCTCCATGTGCTTATATATTAGAGGGGGAACCTTTATTTGACAAACTAGAAACACTTTTCAAGAAATCGGATCCAAAGACACAATACTCAAGCAATTTTCCTACTCACTCACTACGCTACTTACCACCAAGACCTACGTTTGAAGATAAAGTTGAGCAAATAAGTTCTTCTTCATGCTATGATTGATGTTTAGAGTGTTTAGGTTGTTCACACGCCTTCTCGTTGCAATGATGTTTTGTAGTACGATTTTAAATTGTGTGATTTTTAATTATTTTTAAATTATGTCATTTACTTATATTTTTCACTAAGTAATCGCGTTCTAGGATTTATTAGGCAATTGGGTTGTAATGAAGTTCATGTTTTATATTTCAAAAATAGTGTATGCATTTTCTATTTTTTTAAAAACTATATCCGAAAAAAAAAAAAAAGTTAGATGAGAAAACAGATGCAATCTCTTAAATTAAAAGTAAATAATACGATGATTTGAAAACAGAGTTTAAAAGTATATTTTCTAACTAATTTAAAAAAAAAGCTGAAAACAACGTTAGTAATGTTGTTTTCGTATGGATAAAATTGAAAACGCCCATTTTTATATTATTTTACGTTATTTGGTTAAATTGATTTTAAAATAGCCGTAGTTTGTTAAATTAGCCTTCTCGACGAGGAATGTCATTTATCAAGTACCAAATTATATTAACTTCATATTTATTTGAGCGAATAAGGTTTTTTTAACAAATTTTATTAAAGTAAAATCAAGCAAACACAAAGCATTACAATGAAAATAAAGCTAGGGTTTCTAATTCGGGTTAGTTTAGGAGACTGTCTCCATACTCACCTAGTTCGAGATCTTCGATCTTAACTAGAGAGTAGGAGGAGTAGTTGATTCGGGTTAGTTTAGGGACACTGATCCAAACGAGTTTAGGAGACCTAATGGCATTGTTAGATAAATACTTTTATCGTGATTTTAATGATTTCATATAAATGAGTTTTATACTAAAATAATGTCCCCAAATATTGTCCAAATACTTCAAAAAAAAAAAATTTCAATGTTTTTTTTTTACTAAGAGTTTAAAGTACCCTTTGAACTTTATGTTTGACAAAAGTCGAACAACTTCTCTCATTGAGGTCGATCGGGCCGTCCCATAGGGCAACCCGCACTGAAAGTTTGTCAAAACAAGAGAACAACATGTATGCTCAAAATAGGGAGGGAGACCGGTAATAAATTAAAAGATTAGTTAGTTGGGGGTAAAATTGACTTTTCCCTATTTTATTATTTATGCACTTATTAAATTCAAAGCTATGTAATTATTGTCCAAATATTATTAGTTATTATCTGATCATAAATATTATTAATCACCCATGAGACTCAATTCATCAATTATTGTCTAATGATTTGTTGTGTTGCATGCAAAGATCCCAATCAATAAGTGATATCGATAGAAATTTGAAGAGTGAAATGATACCGCATCAACCACATATATAATTTTCTATACGCGGCGCTCACTTAATAAATTAAAAGATTAGCTTGGGGGTAAAATTGACTTTTCCCTATTTTATTATTTATGCACTTATTAAATTCCAAGTTATGTAATAGTTGTCCAAATATTATTAGTTATTTATGCACTTATTAGATGTCGACACCCACACCCAGACATCCCGTATTAAAATATGTTTCAAATGGCTTTTATATTTCGAACTTATTAAAGCGATCGTCGCCTCTAAGGTTTTATCAAAGAAAGAACTATCCGTTGCGAAGAAATAACTTTTCATGAAATTGTGGCTTTGCTTCTAACATCTATTTTCGACAATTTGATCTTTCTTTTGTTGAACACTCATCTAGGAGAGCCTATGCTGGTGATTAAATCTAGAGCTCTCTTATAAATACATGAAGGCTTGAAGGATCAAACATAACACAGAAGCATACAACACAACAAGAAAATCAACAAACTTCTCTAAGCTTTCATTTTCAAAGATTCTTGTTGTAATAGCCTAAGCACACCACTTTCACATCTTGATTACTAGGCTTTCCTTCTTGATTACACTTGCACTTTTAAGTTGTAATATTTAATTTAAAGTGTAATCTTGATTGTATTTTAACGTCACCAAGAACAAGAATTCCTTGTTAGTGTTCTTTTGGCAGAAACACGTTTGGTTGATGAGAGGTGATTGATTGAAAAACTTGGTGCTTTTTGTGTTGAAGAGTTTGGTGCTCTTCGGAGAAGAGTTTGGTGCTCTTTGAGTTGGAAGATTGTGGTGACCTTCATAGGAGGTGTTGTAAGAAGAGTGTGGCACTCTTCAAGGTAAAGGTTGCAATAGTTTAGTATATATTAATAAACTTTTTCCTTTTTGAAATCCATTCTGATCACCGGTGGTAGTGGATTAGCCCTAGGTGGGTTGAACCTTTATAAATAATTGAGTGTTGATTTATTTTTTGCACTTCTATTTCTTCACCATCTTCATATTTGAAAAGGAGGTCACAAATCGTATAATCGGGAAAATCTGCTCACCCCCATCTAGATTTTCGTAGTCACTGGACTAAGAAGTGGTATCGTATCTAAACTCTTTGGCAAGCTTGTTTTCCATTGCGAGTAAAGAGGAATGATCCATGGATACGAATGAGAGCTATCTTCCAACCGGTGTTTCATTCAATAGGTCGCTTCTTTTCGACTCCAAAGAATTATGCATTTTGGAAAGATAGAATGGAGTGCTTCTTACAAGGTTGCGATTCGATATTTGGAACATGATTATAAATGGAGTATCCATCCCAATGAAGAAAAAGAAAGACTCGAACTTAAAACAAGGACTTCGATGATGAAGATAAGAAAATATTCTCTATAAACGGTAAAGCTCTTAACATTCTTCATTGATCTCTTTACCGCTACGGAGTATAATCGTATTAGAGAAATTTGATCCGCTCATGATGTATTTGATCTTTCTTTTGAAGAAATCACTTATCTAGGGGAGCCTATGCTTTGGTGATTAAACCTAGAGCTCCCCTATAAAGTACATGAAGGCTTGAAGGATCAAACATAACACACAAGCATACAACACAACAAGAAAATCAACAAACTTCTAAGCTTTCATTTTCAACATTCTTGTTGTAATAGCCTAAGCACACCACTTTCACATATTGTAATAGCCTAAGCACACCACTTTCACATTCTTGTTAGTGTTCTTTTGGCAAGAACACATTTCGTTGATGAGAGGTGATTGATTGAAAAGCTTGGTGCTTTTTGTGTTGAATGGGTTTGGTGTTATTCAAGGTGTTGGAAGAGTTTGGTGTTCTTCGAGGTGAAGAAGAGTTTATTATTCGAGGTTAAGAAGAGTTTGGTGCTCTTTGAGTTGGAAGATTGTGGTGATCCTCATAGGAGATATTATAAGAAGAGTGTGGTACTCTTCAAGGTAAAGGTTGTAATAGTTTGATATCTATTAATAAACTTTTTCCTTTTCAAAATATATTCGGATATACCGTGGTATGGATTAGGCCCTAGGTGGGTTGAACCACTATAAATCATTGAGTGTTGATTTATTTTCCGCACTTCTATTTCTTCACCATCTTCATATTTGAAAAAGAGGGCACAAGTTGTATAATCGGGAGAATCTATTCAACCCTCTAGATTTTCATAGCCACTGGACTAACAGGCATGTCCGAGATAGATAAAGGCGCGTGAACTTTTTCAAACCAAGTTGAGTGAGCAAACTAAACGAACGTGGCAAGGCAAAGAAAAGGCCAACCCGCACAAAGAGTAACTCTTGTAAGGTCGACCTACCAAAGAGTAACTCCTGGTAAGCCGACCGACAAATATATACTAAGAGATATGGTCGACCGCCAAAGAGTAACTCTTCGTAAAGGCTGACCGACAAATAGATACTAAGAGAAATGTCCGACACCGGCAAAGAGTAACTCTTGGTATGGTCGACCGGCGTATAGTTACTAAAAAGTACGCCGACCGACAAACATTTAATGAGTGTGAGAGGAAAGCAAGCGACCAAATATCGGGCGGCCGACCGACAAGAGTTAATAGGTGTCGCTTGACTCCGGCATTAGTTATCCTCCAAAGTAGATCCGATAATAAGTAAATAGATGTCGTCCAACTGCTAGCATTAATTATTCTTTAAGGAAAACCCGACAAATATTTAATGCCTTAGAAACCGATTCGACAGAAGTAACTATTATCGTGGTCGAGTCAAGCAAAGAGACTAGTTCTTTAGTCGACCAGGCGTGCGAAGCTTTCACCAATTGGGACGGCCAATTCGAGGTAGCCACGTGGACAACAAGGACAAGGTAAGGAAGGTATAAAATGAAGAGGATATGGGAAAAATGGATAATCGCATTCTCTTTATATTCACTTTTATATTTTATACACTTTGATACACTTTTTTACCTTGAACTAACTTGATCGTCGAACCGCCAATGCCGGAGTTCTCTCGAGTAGTCTTTTGTCAAGGCTTAGTCAAGGTCAAGTTGGAACTTTGACAATATCTCGCTTAAGAGGCCTTTTCAAGTGGCACCGCGGCATGGGAACATTGAGTTTAAGGTGTGAGTATGTCGGATCCAAGTTGAGGGATAAAGAGGTGGTAGATTCAAGGGGCTTTTGGATAGGTTGGGGGTGTTACTATCGAGATAAATGGGGCAAGAATCGAGTATTTTTGAAACCTCCTCGACGGGATTGCCGATGTGCAATTCGATGTCGCATTTACCTGAGACCATCCAAGTGACTGAATCGCTTATCGACCATAGTCCAAGAGATGGTCAATGCCCCTTCGGGCTAAAAAGGAAGGCTTAGCGGTGGCGAGGGCGTGGCTCGGGAGGAGAGAGAATAGTGGATAGAGAGGAGCGAGGGGCAGGCAACGGATTTGGAAAATCAGCAAAGGAGATGGGGGAGATGAAGAGGAAGATGGCCGGGAAAATCATGATAAAGAAAGGGATTCCATTTAAAGAGGAGGTGATGGTGGACGATTTACTCACAATTGTAGGGCGTTAAGTTATGATTATGATAGCACTACTCGACTCTTGGGAGCATTTGTGCCGATTCGAAAACTCGGCCTTGTTGCACGCGCACACCTGATAGAGTGAAGTGTAGGGCTTTCTTAACAACCCTGGCTAAGTATTCCCAACAGTGGTTGATTAGCTCCCCGTCGACTCCATTGATCGCTTGAAGAGTTAAACTCTTCATTATTGCACCAGATTCACTAGCTCGCGAAGCACTAAAAGACAGATCTTGACCCTTTTAGCATAAAACAAGGTCAACATGAGTCACTTAGGGGCTACATAAAATGATTCGCATCGGCCCTCGGATGTACCATCGGCTACCCAAGAGGGGATTTCCAATGCCTTATTGCAGGGTTACATGAGGGTGATTTTTTAAAGTCCATAGTGAAGCGGCCGACTAAAAACTTTGATGATCTCTTAGCAAGGGCTGAGAAACACGTCAACCTGGAGGAGGCACATAAAGGTAAAAAGGATGAGGTGAGGGAGAAGAGAAAGGATAGGGGATAGATGCCAAGGAAGGGCTCAAGCAATTTCGTGAACCGGAGGCCAGGCCAAGTTTGCTTGGTCGAGCGATGGGGCCAAGGATATTTCATTTGCTTGCACCAAAGGTGCAAATATTGATGACCATAATGGGACATAAAGAGCTACGGTGGCCGGAAAAATTACTTTGACAAGACTACCTACTAGACCCAGGTCCAATTTTTTTGTGAATTTCATAACGATTATGGGCACACAAATGAAGAATATTGGCATTTGAAAGATGAGATCGAAAGCATATGGTGAAAAAGGGGTGGTTGGACAATTGGTTAAGCTCGGAGGCAAGAGTGGTTGTGAGGTCGAATATGAGTCCACCACGTCAGGGGTAGAGTTTCAAACGAACATGCCCAACATCCCCGCTAAACCCATCCCTCCTACCAAGGAACGATACACATGATTATGGGAGGACCAACAGATGGAGATTCAAATCGAGCAAGGAAGGCATACACAAGAAGAGCTGGGAAAATTGTGCTTACCATATGAGATCATAAAGCTATCCCATAAATATATTTTGGGCCGGAGGATATGGGGACCTCGATATCACATAATGATGTAATGGTCATCAAAATAATGATTGCTAACTTTGAGGTGGCTGAGCTATGGTGGATACGGGAGCTCATTAATGTGCTTTTCTACGATGCATATCTAAAAATGGAGCCGAAAAATGGAGGTTAAGCTAGTAGAGACAACATTGTTCGTTCGTAGGAGGAGTGGTTGAGCCGATGGACAGGTCACCTTGCCCATTCTTTAGAAACCTCCCAGCCCAAAAAAGAAAAAACACGGATGGTAACTTTTCTTATCGTAGATTCCTATTCCACTTATAATGTTATAATTGGCGACTGCTATTAATTCATTCCAAGCAATTGTATCCACATTTCATATGAAACTCAAGTTCCGAGTAGGGGATATGGTAGAGAGGTGTTGGGGATTCACAGTTTGCTTAAAATGCTACGTAGAGGCGGTTAGAAAGCGAGAGTAGAAAAATCCAAAAGAAAGGTGGTGGAAGTGGATAGGAAACTAAACCAATTAAAGTAGGAAAGAAGGAAATGAAGAGTGACCCCGACCTATTGAGTGTCCGCCGAAGAAGAGTTAATGCCGGTAGAGATCATCCAGGTGATCCAAAAGTCACCAGGGTAGGAACGGTCGGGGCCGAGCCGACAGAGAAGATTATCGGATTCTGCGTGATAATCGGGATGTGTTCCCCTGGTCGTCAAGACATGCATGGGATCGACCTATAATGTTCGTCCATCATTTGAATGTGGATCACTCCATGAGATCTGTTAGCGAGAAAAAATGGCCTTTCGTGATCACGAGAATGATAAGATCATCCAGGGAAGAAGCGGAGAAATTGTTAAAGGCGGGGCATGAGGGAGATTCGAGTTCCCTGAATGGATTTCTAATGATGTGTTTGTTCCAAAGGGGACAAGTTCCATATGTGCATGGACTTCGGATCTCGTATAAATCTTGCCCCAAATACCATTACCCACCGCCTAGATTGATCATTGGTGGATTCAACAAAGATGATACTGGTTGTTGAGTATGATGGACGATACCAAATGTACCATCGATTAAGCTAGCTGGAGGATCCGGTGCGGGAAGTTTTATCACCTCTTCAGGAACGTAATGTTATGTCGTCATGCCATTCGAACTAAAAATATGGGAGCAACGTATCAAAGGTTGATGGACATAATATTCAAGGATCAACTAGGGTGAAACATGGAGGTCTACGCAGAGGACATGTTGGTAAAGTGTAAGCAGGAGGGCAATCACGTGGCGGACTGACCGAGACATCTACGACACCCGTAAGGTATGGAATGAAGCTCAACCCAGCTAAATGTTCTTTTGGCGTTAGATTTGGTAAATTTATGGGATTCTTGGTTACAGAAAAAGGGATCGAGGTAAATTCGAGTAGTTACCTCCGCTCACCGAGCCGATCCAAGGAAAGAGTCAGATATGTATCTTCTCGTGGGGATAGCGGTGATCGATCGGTCTTACTAAGGGTGGAGGGAGATAGGCAAATGCCTATTTATTATGTCGCAAGGTGTTACAAAGGACGAGACGAGATACTCCGACATTGAAAAGGAGGCCTAGCGCCGTGATCGCAACTTGAGAATTGAGGCCATATTTTGGTCGCATAAGGTAATAGTTCTTACTAATATGCCACTAGGTCACATAATGGATAAGCCCGAGGTTTGGGGTGCATGATCAGATGGGTTGGAGAGGTAGGGGAGTTCGATTTGTAGTATCGACCACGAGTGGCTATTAAGGCTCGTGCTCTCGCATTTCTTGCAAGAGATGACGAGTGAGCAAAGTTCGGATGAGAAGGTTTCGACGCTTCAAGTAGATGGGTCCGCATATATTTGTGGAAGTGGTGCAAGAATTGTACTAACCCATGGGAAGACTGAATTTGCTATCAAATTTGGTTTCAAAGCATCAAAAACTAGGGTGAAACATGGAGGTCTACGAAGAGGACATGTTGGTAAAGTGTAAGCAGGGAGGGCAATCACGTGCGACTGACCGAGACATCTACGACACCTTAAGGTATGGAATGAAGCTCAACCCACTAAATGTTCTTTTGGCGTTAGATTTGGTAAATTTATGGGATTCTTGGTTACAGAAAAAGGGATCGAGGTAAATCCGGAGAAGGTACGGGCAGTAGTCGAGATGGAATCCCCAATAAACATTAATAATGTGCAACAACTCACAGGATAAGTGGATGCATTAAGTCGTTTCATTCATAAATCGGCGGAAATGAGTCTTCCATTTTTCAAGGTTTTAAGAAAGGCTAATTTTTTTTTGAATGGATAGACGAGTGTGAGTGAGCTTTTAAGGAATTAAAAGCATGCTTAGCTGAGTTACCTCTGCTCACTGAGCCGATCCAAGGGAAGAGCTGTATCTGTATCTTTCTGTGGGGGTAGCGGTGATCAGATTGGTCTTACTAAGGGTGGAGGGAGATAGGCAAATGCCTATTTATTATGTCAGCAAGATGTTACAAAGGACGAGACGAGATACTCCGACATTGAAAAGGGAGGCCTAGCGCCGGTGACGCAACTTGAGAATCGAGGCCATATTTTGGTCGCATAAGGTAATAGTTCTTACTAATATGCCACTAGGTCACATAATGGATAAGCCCGAGGGTTTGGGGTGCATGATCGACGGGGTTGGAGAGGTAGGGAGTTCGATTTGTAGTATCGACCACGAGTGGCTATTAAGGCCTCAGGCTCTGCGCATTTCTTGCAAGAGATGACAGTGAGCAAAGTTCGGATGAGAAGGTTTCGACGCTTCAAGTAGATGGGTCTGCATATATTTGTGGAAGTGGTGCAAGAATTGTACTAACCCATGGGAAGACCTGAATTTGCTATCAAATTTGGTTTCAAAGCATCAAAAACGAAGGAGAGTATGAGGCTTTGGTAAGTAGGTTAATAATGGCGCAGACCTCGGGGGTAAAGCAAGAACCGCCTACTGATCTAATGTTGATAACAAACCAAGTTAAGGGAAATTTCAAGGTCAAATAGGATAGAATGAGACAAGATGTGCAAGTGGTAGCAAAATGGGTAAAAATATTTGATAAATTTGAGTTGGAGCGAATCCTAAGAGAAGACAATGTAAAAGCGCATCACCTTTCTAAGGTGGCCGCTTTTTAGCTAAAGAGGGCGATGCGAGAAAAATAATAGTCATGACAGATGATTTGCCTAGCATTAGGCAGAGGTTATGGAAATAGGTGAGGGTAACGATTGGAAAGTGCACATCTATCGACATTGTAATCGATAAGTCGCTGTAAAGCAAGAAAAAAGTCGAGCGAGTGAAGACAAGGGTAGTAAGATCGCCTAATTGGGGGCCGCTATATAAAAAGCTTTTCCTTTACCATATTTGAGATACTTGTCCGAGGAGGAAGGGCGTATGTATTAAGGAAACACATAAAGAGCTTGTGGGGCTCATGTGGGAGTTAGGACCTCGGCCAAGAAAGTCACCAAAGCTGTATATTTTTGGCCTAAATGGAAGAAAGACACAAAAGAGATAGTAAGGATATGTGAGAAATGCCAAAAGATAGTTCGTTGGTACACCAACCAAATGAGCCGCTAGGGGTTATGAGTTCGCCATGTCCCTTTGCAAAATGGGGAATCAACATCATGGGACCATTCACTACAAAAAATAAGGCAACAAAAGTTCTTGATAGTGGTCAGATTACTTTAGCAAGTGGGTGGAGGCGGGCAGCCATGGCTAAGATAACATAATCCTATGTAATGAGCTTCATATGGAAGAATTTGGTTGGTAGGTTTGGATGGCCTCGATATTTGATATCGCACAACGGAACACAATTCCAAGGCATGAAGATCCGAGAATGGTCGGCAGAGATGAAAGTTAAATAAAGACTTCATATTTGTAGCTTACCCCCAAGCCAATGGACATGTAGAGGTCACTAATCGATCCCCTCGGTCAAAGGTATTAAAGCTAGGGTAGAAAAAGTGGGAGGAGGATGGGTAGACGAGCCGCATTCGTTGATCTTGGTCTAATAGAACTACACCTAAAGAAGCAACATGGGAAACTCCATTTAGTTTGGTGTATGGAATTGAAGTCATCATACCGATAGAGATCGGGAGGAAAAATCATCGTGTCCGAATTTTGAGGAAGGGAGAATACATTTATTGAAGGAAGCTTTAGATCAAGTGGCGTAAAAACGAGAACCGCCTATCTAGGAATGGAAGCAAATAAAAGCCTGCTAAAGGCAACTTACAACAGACGTGTTGGGATGAGAAGTTTTCAGGTGGGAGATCTGGTCCTGAGGCAAGTGGATGCCTGAAGTCGGTAGGCAAGTTAGAGGCGAACCGGGAAAGGCCGTATAAGGTAACAAAGATTGTGGCTAAGGGAGCATATGAGTTAGAAGACTAGGGGTAGCAAAGTCCCTGGCCATGGAATGTATGCCATTTAAGAAAATTTTATATGTAATCTTCATATGTGATATTACAATCGACATGTTGGCGAATCATGTGTTCAACATAAACCCCGGGTCTCTTGAAAAGGTTTTGAATTTTTTTCCAGTGTCAAGGTAAACACTTGGGGTCGAGCCGAGCTCCTACTACCCTGGGTCCCTTGAAATGTTTTGAATTTTTTTCCAAGGGACCAAGTAAACCTTGGGGGTCGAGTTAAGCCTTTCCTTTACTACCATGGGTCCCTTGAAAAGGTTTTGAAATTTTTCACTCTGTGTGCCTCGGTTGCTTGTGTCCTCGGCATCCGTAGGCTGTGTTAGCCGGCGGAGTCGATCGATCCTCAACTATCTCAATAGCTTTAATGGTATAAGTATGTTCTTCCTCTTGAGTACTTGTCCTTAATCGCCTTAGCGTCATGGGTTGGTTATAGCACCATACGGGTGGGCCATCAACTGCTGCGAACTTGGAAATAGCAAACTTTTTGCTTGCCTTCCATATGTTAGCCACATTCTCCTCAACCTCCGAGTCCTCTTCCTCGTTTATGTTGTTGATCGATCATCTTCATCATCTCGTGTCCAAAAACTCCACAAAGACGTGTTCTTGAGAGTCATGCAGAGCGCTTATTGCTTCGTTTTTGATCGACTCTCAACATTCTTACCTGGAAGTCTCAACCTCCGTAGGCCTTCATTACCTTCATCGCCTCAACCGTTGGGCCTTCAACATTCATTTGCACAGTCTTAACCATGCAAATGGTCTTAGACAATCCCTTCAAACAGATCGAGCTGATTTAGGGTCTTCAATGGTATCCTTTGAGGTCTCAACCTCTATGATTGTGTTTCGATCGGCCTCAATCACATAGCTTCCTTTCCATCATTTGCCTTAGCCGCATCGGTAGTATCATCGGCCCGCAACGCATGGGGGGTTCAACAGACAACCTGAACCGTCCCGAGCTTCATCAAAACTACTTTGTTGTTCGGTTATTTCCATATATTCACCTCCAATATTCAAGTTGGTAAGGCCTCTCATAGCCTTCTCCAACCCGGTTGTCGTGTTTGTAGTTTCCCCGCTTAGCGCACTAGCCGAGTCACTAGCAAGAGGTCACCGAAACTTGAGACTCGACTGTTTGTCCAATTGAGTAATCACCGATAGGGTGTTCGCCAAAAATATTTTGGTTCATACAACCGCAAGTGTACAATGTAGTTTATATGATAATGGCAAGTAAGGTCGAATTCTTCGGGATTGAATCCCAAAACACTTAAAGCTATAATAACATGGTATTCCAATTTTATTGAAGTGATCGAATATCAAGTAATTTAATCTAACTCAAATCAAAAATAAAGAAAAATAAATAAAATAAATTTGTGAACCCCACAAGTATTTTCCATATCTTTAGGAGCAACCTTAGGCACATAATCTCAACATAGTTCTTCAATATTAAATGTGAATAAAGTTTTAAAACCAATTCATACAATTATATGGGTTCAATTCCTAAGTTTGTCTACTCCCCCTTCCGGGCGGTGAATAAATAGTTTATTAATAACAATTATAGCCCTCCCTGGATCATTGCAATTCTTATTAACTCCCAAAAGATTTGTGAATTGAATGACTCCCGCCATACAGCTTGTCACACCCGTTTATGTCTCGAATTTGATTTCCATCTTTGTTAGAACTCATCTCCTAATTTTGCTCTAACAAATATGACATGCAAATTATTGGCAAAAAAAAGCAATTATAAATAAGCACTTGAATTCATAAAATAGAAAACATGAATTAATTAAGAAAACAAATAATCATATTTGATACAAATCCACGCTTTCGATTATGCCCCCAAGATCCGAAAAATATGCCAAACATTGATTACAAACTCATGACACATTTGAATCAATATTAAGACATCATATAAGCACAGACAAGAGTTCTTAGACATAGAAAGAAAACCCTTTCTTGTCGGGATGGATTCCCTTCCAAGTCTTCTAAGATCTTGTGCTCCCTAAATGTGAAAGCCTTGTGGTGTTCTTCGCGACCTAGCCTTCTTTTGCTCGAAGCTCTTCGATTCCTTCGTTCTATGTTATTTGATGTGTTTTTGTTGTATCAAGTTGTGTTTTTCGTGCAAGTCGTGGTCCCCTTTTATAGATGCTTGAAAGATCACTTGTAGAGTTTGAACGGGAAGCAAACATCAAAAACGCGTCAAAACAGACTCCCACACCGCTTGTGTGGTCGCTTGGATCGAGGCCTTGTTCACACGGGCGTGTGATGATGCATGGTCGAGGTTGTGCGATTGGCTTCTCTTCCCACATGGCCGTGTGACTTCAAATGGTCCTGGTCTTGTGGGCCTGCTCCCATCCTCTGTTTTCAATCCACTTTCACATAACCGTGATTTTTCACACCGGCACTCCACACGGCCATGTGACACCACACGGTCCAGCTGTGTGAAGTGGTTTTATCCACTTTTTTTGTCGTTTTGATCTTCTTTTCGCATTCGTCAATCTTAGCCGGGCATTCCAACTGATATTTCTTCATTTTAAGCTCCATTTCCTGCAAGAATTACAAGAATACGCAATATCATGCCCTTTAAGGAAACCAAGTAAAAACATAGTAAACATGCGTGGAAATGCATCAATTATATATCTTTTTAAGCCCAAAATTCACGTATATTTTACACACATCAAAATTTCCCAAACTTAAAGCATTGCTCGTCCTCGAACAAATTTAGAAAAACAAAATATAAGAGGCAAAAACAAACGAACACCCAAGAACACTATGAATATTAAATATCATTTGACTTCATACTCATGGAAACCATGTAATTCATCATCAAGAAGTCATTATTCATAAACTCGACATAATTAATACTCTCTCGGTTACTTGACATCGCGACTCACAAGTAAACAGTGTATCACTCTATTTACACTCAAATTCAATTCAGTGAAAGTAGAACTACCATAGCTTGCAAATTGTCTAACATCTCGACCACTTTTTGTGCACAAGCTAAGAATCAAAAATGACTTTTTATTTGGTTGTAATGTTGGCTCTTTGATAAGGGTATGGAAAATTTAGATTAAGTGACTTGACTTGAGCAAATAAAATTTAAGCACACGACTTGCAATTCACCAACCCAATTTCATCATAATATCGCTTTTCCTTTTCAACTTAATTCCACCATTATTTCTCCTTTTTCATTCTTAGGCCTTTTGCCTTCTTTTTCTTTTTTTTAGCCTCAAGCTCTCATATTTTTCATAATTTTCAGAATTTTTCTTTTGCTTTGCTCGATTTTCTCTATTTTCTTTCCAGATATTTTTTTTTCGAGCTTCATGCAAATATTTTTTTTGTTTACCCAGATACTGCTCATCCCTCTTTCTTTTGCCAAATTCCTCTCTTTTTTCATAAATTTTCACCACATCTCCCCCAAAGTTATTCATTTTCTATAAGCTCAAGAAATTTCAGGGGTAGAAACATATAAATTTGAAAGATCAATGTGGCTCAGAATAATAGTTTTGGCTCAAACTTGGCTAACTAGGGAATCAGAGTTCATAGGTAGACTTTTAGGCTAAATAGGCTTAACAAAGATGGCATTTAATCATTTTCAAAAATTGCGCACACACATGGCTTCGATGAAGATACTGAGAGCAAGTTCTAGAGTTTTCCCAATCATGAATGACACACTCAAGAAAAAATAAGTCCGCATAATGTAAAGCAAGTTTAAGGCACAAAAGCTCACAAGCTTATTTTTCGCAACATGCTCAAATACCCAATTTTCTTAACACATGCCAAGTAAATAAATAACTTTCTTCCTAACAGTTTATTACATTATTCCCACAAGTATGTTATCCCATGCCATAAAATATTCATAGTAAAATCATAGGAGCTGGGTATACGAACCGAATTAAAAACCACATACAAATGCAATTAAACGTGCTAAAGCGGTAAACGTACTAAAATAATAAAAATAAATAGAAAAATCGATGTTTTTTTTTCATAATAGAGAGTTTTCCGTGACGCCTCCTACACAACAACTCAAGAAAACTAAACAAAATTAAAAATTAAGTTAATAAACAAAAATTAAAGTTGAAACTAAAATTAAAGGCGATAAAAAAATGTACGGAAACAAGAAATAAATTGGGTTGTCTCCCATACAACACCAAGTTTAACGCCTTGACCGGACTTGATTTCTAATCACTATTGCTAAACTTTGTCATTTGAAACCCGCGAACCCTAATGCCATCCATCGACGAATGGCGTTGCATTGCTCCCGTGGATTCAACTCAAGATCGCTTGGGAATTTGCCTTTTGATGTTGGCCTACCACAACAGCTTGCGATCCGGGCTACTTATATTTCCGAGAGATTTCGATCTTGTGTTTACGTTCATGTTTAGGTGCGTGACTGCTTCTTCTATCCCGTCTATCTTGGTCTCATCTTTGTTAAGTCTTGCCTTGTTTGTCCGATAAATGAGGATGGCATCTCTTCAACAGATGCTTTCGTTTTTCTTGGACTCGCTTATGCCTTGATTACCCACGTTATATCCTCGAGGTGGCCGCAAAATATTTTTATTGTTAGCATAAGAGAAATTTTCCTGGTTTCGCAACCCTGGATGGTAGTAGTTGGGTATCGATTATTTTGTAATTGTTGTTGAAGTTTCTTTGTTGGCCCACAAAGTTTGCTTTATCTTCAACAACAAGTAGGATCTCTTGGAGTCACTTGCCGCACCACGTCCGATTTCATATTCAACACGGATACCCTGCTCGTGAGCATGGCGACCTTCTCATCCTCGAACTTGTCACTCGTCGGACCTTCGACCTCTCGATGGCCATTGGTAACTATTGTTCTCCATCTCCTCGAATAATTCTAGTGCCTCCTCAGATATTTCCCTAGTAGGGCACCTCCAATGCATCATCTATAATTGTTCTTGTGTTTCCACTCGAACCATTATAGAAGTCTTGAACCCGTTGGTAGTCGGGATATTCGTGTTGAGGGCACTTCCATAACAATTCCCGAAATCTATCCCATGCTTCATATAGTGGCTCAAAGATCTAGTTGCCTAAATCGGGCGATCTCAAATTTGATTCTTGCGATGTTTTCTTTGGGGAAAGTATTTGGCTAGAAACCGCCGACTTAGTTCTCGCCTGAATTTATACCGTGGTGTTAAATAGCATAACCATCCCTTAGCCTTATCGCTACAGAGAATGCAAAAAGGCGGATCGAATGATATCCTCGAAACACCATTCATCTTAACAATATCACAAATTTCTAGAAGTTGCGCCAGATGCGCGTTTGGATACTCAACGGCTCTACCCCAAACTCGGTTTTGTGACCCCATCCGGATCAATTTTGGTTTTAGTTCAAAATTATTTGCATTGATTGGCGGATGGGCCACCCCATAAGTTTGGCTTACCTTCTCGTGGGCCTTTCCACAATCCTATCCTGACGCGTCGACCCCCGGTGGACGCTCCTCATTGTTTCTGTTCTCCACTACGTTCGGATTAGTCCTATCCGCCATTGCTTTTGGCACTTTTCCTTAGTTGCTTAGTCAGTCTTTTTCGACTTCCAAATCAATAGGTATTGGTTGGGTCGATCCGAACGCGTGATCATGCATTATCCGCACTAAACAAAACAATGTTAGAACCTAATAAAAAAATAATTTCGAAAATAATAAAAAATAGAAAATATGCTTCAATTAAGATTGAACTACTTATCACTATATCTAAGTAGAATCTAATCAATCCCCGACAACGGCGCCTAAAAACTTGTTCGCCAAAAATATTTTGGTTCATACAATCGCAAATACAGTGTAGTTTATAGGATAATGGCAAACAATGCCGTATTCCTCGTGGATTGAATCTCAAACACTTAGGCTATAATAACATCGTATTCCAATTTTATTGAAGCGATCGAATATCAAGTAATTTAATCTAACTCAAATTGAAAATCAAGAAAAATAAATAAAATAAATTTGTGAACCCCACAAGTATTTTCAACATCATTAGGAGCAACCTTAGGCACATAATATCAACATTTTTCTTCAATATTAAATGTGAATAAAGTTTTAAAACCACCAATGCAATTATATGGGTTCAATTCCTAAGTTTGTCTACTCCCCCTCCGGCGGTGAATAAATAGTTTATTAATAACAATTGTAGTCCTCCGGATCGATCAATTCTTATTATCTCCCAAAAGATTTGTGAATGGAATGACAATCCACAAACAGTTGTCACACCCGTTTATATCTCGAATTCGATTTGATCTTTGTTAGAACTCATCTCCGAATTTTGCTCTAACAAATATGACATGCAAATTATTGGCCAAATAAAAAGCAATTACAAATAAGCACTAAAATTCATAAAATAGAAAGCATGATTTAATTAAGAAAATAAATAATCATATTTAATACAAATCTACAATTTCGATTATGCCCCAAGATCCAAAAATATGTCAAACATTGATTACAAATTCATAGACAAATTCGAATCAATATTAAGAAATCATATAAGCATAGACAAGAGTTCTTAGACATAGAAAGAAAATCCTTTCTTGTCGGGATGGATTCCCCTTCCAAGCCTTCGAGCTCTTGTTTCCTAAATGCGAAAGCCTTGTGGTGTTCTTCGCAACCTAGCCTTCTTTGCTTAAAAGCTCTTGATTCCTTCATTCCCGTTATTTGATGTGTTTTTGCTGTATCAAGTTGTGTTTTTTCATGAAAGCATTGGTCCCTTTTTATAGATGCTTGGAGAGATCACTTGTAGAGTTTGAACGGGAAACAAACACTAAAAACGCATCAAAATAGACTCCCACACGGCCGTGTGGTGTTTGGGTGAGGCCTTGTTCACACGGGCGTTTGATGTTGCATGGTCAGGTTGTGCGATTGGCTTTCCTTTCCCATATGTCAGTGTGACTTCACATGGTCCGGCCGTGTGGGCCTACTCAGTCCTCTGTTTTCAATCTAAC
The DNA here is from genome assembly GCA_016081115.2 of Rehmannia glutinosa. Taxonomy (NCBI): domain Eukaryota; kingdom Viridiplantae; phylum Streptophyta; class Magnoliopsida; order Lamiales; family Orobanchaceae; genus Rehmannia; species Rehmannia glutinosa. Next base: position 131,222,273 of record CM071926.1, read on the forward strand.
TTCACACAACCATGTGATTTTCACACCGGCACTCCACACGGTCGTGTGACACCACACGGTCCGTCCGTGTGAAGTGTTTTTGTCCACATTTTTTCATTGTTTTGATCTTCTCTTCGAATTCGTCAATCTTAGCCAGGCATTCCAACTGATATTTCTTCATTTTAAACTCCGTTTCCTGTAAGAATTACAAGAATACGCAGTATCATGCCATTTTAAGGAAATCAAGTAAAAACATAGTAAATATGCGTGCAAATGCATCAATTATATATCATTTTGAGCCCTAAAATGCACGTATATTTTACACACATCATAGGGCGGGTGTCTCAACACCTTCTTCAAGGGTAGGCTTGACTAAGGTGCCCTCTTCATCACCTTCCTTAGCTTCATCGCCATTCTTCCCCGTATTCCCTGTTCCTCGCAGTGCACATAAGAGGTAGTAGCATTGATAGTCCTCACCATTTCCATAATGTCGTGGCTAGGAAAGATTAGTATAGAGTATGACTCTCCTGGGTCCTCTGCAATGTCTCAGTGCATGCAACTCCTTGGATTCCTTAAGAGTTTGCTTTCACTCAGCCTTCTAGACTTCATCGGCGGTCAAGCTCTTCTACATCACTGCATTTTGGTGGTGGCTGGTTGTAAGGCGCCTTCTAGACGTTTGTGAAGAAACAGTGTGAGGCTTTTCTAATTCCTCAATAGCCTTGGCCTTAGCTTTCTTCTTTGTTTTCTCCTCATCCTTTTTCTCATAAAGAATCATAGTGCAAAAGTCGAGATCGAGAGCAAAGCTAATAGAAATGTTCCTAGAAAGCTTAGAAGCTCTTCTTTCTCTTGAATGAATTCTGACTTTGGAATTGATGCCTAGCATAACTCGACTTCCGGACCTTCCAAATCGTAGCCTCTCTTGTACATCCGGGTATGCAAGAGATAACCTTATCAAGTCATCATCTTCCTGCATAGGCTCGGGGAGTCTCATCTTTCTCGTTGTCCTCGCATCAACTGGGGAGAGCGTACAACTAACTCTTCTTCAGCTGTCTTGTCGGTTGTATTCTTTTCTAAGTCTTGGTGACTCCCCGACAGCTAACTCCTTTGGACTCGTTGTTCAAAGAACAAATATCTCTAGCTTCTCGATGGCTTCCGCACCACTCTTATCCTTCAACGTTTGTTGCTCTTCCTCCTGACCTCCCGATTTCAAAGGCAAGCTCGGTTGGCTTAGCTAATTCAGACTTTTTCATAAGTCTTCTTCTTGTCTTCTTTACCAATGGAACATCATCTTCTTTTCCTGTTTCTCTTCAATGGCAAAGCAGACTCGCCAATTTCAAATTATTGGTTGTAGCTAGCTTACGGGGCACAACCGAGCGCTTTTTCTTGATAATTGGAGAAGAAAAGTCAGGGGAATCCTTCTTGGTCAAAAGGGGGAGCGGAGCAGGTCTTCTTCTACCTGTTTGGGCGAGCTAACTTGCTATAAAAGGGCGTGTGCTTTCTTTTTCTTCGCACGAGGCTTGGGAGAAGAGGCCTTTGCAGATGTAGTTGTGTCCACGGGATAGGGTCAACTGATTCCCCTCTTTTTGTATTTGCCTTCCTTGCATGGGCTTGGCGTTAGACAGCTGAGAGATTTTCCTGAACATCTTCTTGTTCACATGGAAGGGTTTCCCATTCCTGAGAGGAATACCCTTCACCTCCAATAGATGACCTATCACCAAGCCGTATCCCGCAGAGCTTTCAAACTCTCCCGCTTGAGAATGGCTTTGTTATCACATTTTGGCATAGCTTGCCAAAAACAAACTCAGCCAGTTGACCTTATTCTCCTCTAAGATTGTCCCCATCACCACAAACTTAGTCCTAGACAATTGAAGCTTCCAAACTTCATATCAACACATTTGGCTACCACATCCCATCAACTTGCGGTAGTTGTCTTTTATCGACTTTTTGGTTGTATCAACGGGCTTCGCAGACCTGCGGTTTGGCTATTTCATTCCATGCAATAGCTAAATTAATATCTTTCTCGATTATCCCTTCAAACCGAAGAAGAAGAGATAACAACTAGCAACTAAGTCCGCAGAGTCGACCTTAATCTCCTTGATGTGGACCGATGAGCGAATCTCATCATTGTGAGCCTGAGCATTAAGATAGAGCATCGCAACCTCCTCCAAATAGGTGTGCGAGAACTCCATTGATAGGAAGGGCTTGAGACTGCTTTCTCAAGCTTATCGGCTCTTCTTTGCCAGGGCTTTTCCTACACCTTTTTTGACTAAGCCCTCAAAATCCATAGTCGATCCAAAGTGTGGATTTTCTTAGCCAACTTCGTGTAGTCATAAGATGGTGCCATTTCACGCTTTGAACTCGAGATTTTGAATGGATGAAGAAACTAGGTTTTCTTTTAGTTGCGAGAGAAAATCTACCTTAGGTAGCTTTGAAAGTAAGAGAGTTGTGGGGAGAGAGAAAATAATTTCTATATATATGGGATGTAAGGTGGCGATTTTGGAATTCAAAAAGGTTGAATTTGATCAATCAAAGATCACATCTTGCAAACCACATTAATTATCCCCGCATTAAATGCAACAAAGATTTATATCCAATCATGGGTAAACGGGCGCAGGCTTTTACCGACAACATAATTATTGTTGATGTCAAACCTTAAAACATTCCCTCTTAGCTCATAAATAACTCAACTATCTTCATAAGTAACTTAACTTTGCTTCTCTTTCACTTAATGAACACTCGACTATCCAGCTAACTCGTTACAACTAACTAGTTGTCTTGGTCATTTTCACTTCATTAAAAGTGAAACTTTACGATTTCCATTTCTCTCTTCTTTAACTCTTCTGGCCGATTGAGTCTCCCGAGCACTCGTAACTCATTTCAATCAATCCAAGTTCATTCTTAAGCTCTTCAAATCGTTATTCACATAAAGGCTTAGTGAATATATCAACTAACCGCTTATCGGTTGATATATGACATCAATGTGCTTGGTTCTTGAGTCAATAAAGGATTTTGAGTAATTGCAATGGCACTTGTGTTATCACACATAATTGGAATCTCTTTTTCTTCTATATCATAGTCTCTCACCGTTGCCTCATCCATAAGACTTGGTCACAACAATCGCATGCAACTATGTACTCGCTTTAGCTCATGTGGATGTAGCTATTGAATTTTATTTCTTCTTGAACCAAGAAACCAACCTATTTCTAAGCATTTGATAGGTAAATACCATATGCCAACATCCCTCGCCTCCCTTCAAATACCTTAGGATTCTCTTGGCTACAATCATGTGACTTTCCTTTGAGCAGATTGAAATCCGCACATACCCCTACAAAAAGGTGATGTCGGCCTACTTGCCGTTAAATAGAGCAAAGACCCAATTAGAGCTCTATATGTTTTTTGATCAACAACTTTGCTTTGCGCATCCATGTCCATCTTAATCAAGTATTCATGAGAGTCTTCACAAATGACTTCTCTTCCATACCAAATATCTTCATCAAATCTCTCGGTATATTTGGTTTGACTTATGAAGTTTTCATACTTCATTTGCTTGACTTGAAGACCTAGAAAGAAAGTCGCCTCTCCCATCATATTCATCTCAAATTTTCCTTGCATGAGATTTGAGAATTTATCACATAGCTCTTTGTTTGTGGATACAAAAATGATATCATCCACATATATTTGAACAAGCGTTATAATGTTCCCCATCTTGAATTCTCGATGAGAGTGTCCTATCGACCTTGCCTTTGGTAAATCCATTGTCAATAAAAAACTGGGACAATGTATCATACTAGCTCTTGGTGCTTGTTTCAAACCATATATGCCTTCTTGAGTTTGTAGATCTTATCTCCGGTGGTTTTTACGCTCAAAACCTAGAGGTTTCTCCTCATAGACTTCTTCTTCCAAAAGTCTATCGAAAATACACTCTTCACATCCATTTGATAGACAAAGTGAAGTTCTTGTGTGCGTATAATCAAGAAACATAATAAGTGCTTCCAATTTTACAACAGTGCAAATGTTTCATCAAAATCTATGCCTCCTCTTGAAATACCCTTTGGCTACCAATCTTGCTTGTTTCTTACAACAGGGCCATCTTCATTCATCGGTTTCTAAATACCCACTTAGTACCAATAACATTTTGGTGGGTATTCCTTTGAACTAATTTCCAAACCTTATTTCTTTCAAACTGATTCAACTCTTCCCGCATAGCTAGAATCCAATGTGTGTCATCCAATGCTTGTGCACATCTTTAGGCTCAATCTAGGAAATGAAACAAGTGAACATAGCTTCATGTTGAGTTCGGATCTTGTTCTTACTCCTTCTAACATATCAAATGATAAGTTATGGAGGATGGTCTCTCGGCCATCTCATATCCGGGTTTGAGTAAGTCCGTTGGGTTGATCGTCCTCGCCTAAGTTGTCTTGAACATCTTCCTCATCATCATTCACCATTGCGGACTTTCCACATGTCTCTAAGATTCACTTATCTCATCTTTATCCGGGTTAAGTTTTCTTATATCCGCCTTCAACATATGGACTTTTCGAACACTTGGCCGATTCATCTTGTCGCTAACTCATCAATGTCTTCTCCATTGGCATTAGGTTCATCAAAACCACATAGATAGACTCTTCCGTGACCATGGTCCTCTTGTTCAGCACTCTAAAAGCTTTACTCTCTACTGAGTATCCCAAAAAGATACCTTCATCAGCTTTAGCATCAAAAGTTTTCAAGTTGTCCTTCCCATTGTTGTGAATGAAGAACTTACATCTAAAGATATGAAAATATCCAACATTTGGCTTCCTCCTCGTCCAAATTTCATAAGGGGTTTTGACAAATTGCTAATGATCATACACCTATTATGAGTGTAGCAAGCGGATTAATGGCTTCAACCCCGGGGCAATCTCTTAGGCAATCCAACCCATTAACATGGTTCTTGCAAACTTCCTTGAGACTTCTATTCCTTCTTTCTTCGGCTACTCCATTTTGCTATGGAGTTCTTGCGGTGACAACTCATGATCAATACTATTTTTCTATGCACATCTGAGTTATAATCTCATTGACAAACTCGATTCCTCTATCGACCTTATCTTGATAATGGTTTGACTCTTTGCATTTTGATCTCTTTTCATCGAGATGATGAGGAGCTTTTGCAAGGTTTCCTTCTTTCTACACATAAAGATAGTCCATGTGAATCTTGAATAATCATCCACCACCACCAAGTTGTATTTGTTTCCAATAATGATGGCTAGTTCAACAGGACCAAATAAATCCATATGTAATAAGTGCAATATCCTGGTTGAAGAAGGACTTGGCTTGTCCTTGAAAGAAGATTTTATTTTCTTTCCCGGTGGCGTGCATCACAAATGCTCTATTTCTTGTACATCGAGTCGGCAATCCTTCCACAAGATGACTCCTTGCAAGCTTGTTGATTGTCTTGAAATTCAGGTGACTCGAGCTTCTTGTGCCATAGCCAACTTGATTGATTGTGCTCTCTGCTAGTAGACATGTGCTTGGTGTGGCAGATTGACCATCCCACTACATACATGTTTTTCCGCGCTTGATCCTTGTAGCACAATTTGTTTTGATTCATCATCTTTGATTGGAAAACCCCTATGTTGAATCCTACATTATAGCCCTTGTCACGAGTTGGTGATGCTCGCAGATTAAAGTTGAGCCCTTCAACATAAAGGCTACATCTGTGATCTCTAGTCCATTCTTCTTTATGGATCATGTGCTTTTGATTTCCCTGAGCTTCATTTCCTCCAAATATGACTTTAGCACTTTTTATTTACTTGAACTTTGAAAGATTTTTCTTGTTGCATGTCATATGTCCGGAACATCCACTATCCATGTACCAGGTTTCTTGCACTCGGCTATTCCTTGAACCCGCAATCAAGGGAATTAGTTTTTAGGCACCCATACTTGCCTGGGTTCTCGAGGGTCTAGCACTATAAGGTGATCTAACCAACCTATAGCCAAATGGTCTAACTCTAAGAGTTTTCCACGTATCGATTCCATAATCATAATGAACATTAGCAAAAAATTTGGAGCTTTAGGTTCATACCATCTGTCTCTTTTGTCTATATGCCTGTGTGTGAAGTTGTGCATTTGCTTTCTTGGGATAGTAATGAAACTTTTGTGCATATTAGGCTTTGTGTTTTGGTGCATATATGTGTTGATTATAACTTTTTTGCCTTGGGAATGACCATTTTTAGTTTGAGGTCTTTGTCACTTAGCTTTGTATCCCTTTGGACTTGGTGATGTCTCATTTGATTGTTCCACTCGGCTTGATGAAAATTTCTACCATTCCCATCATATGATTTTCTTTCCTAAAACCTCTAGGGCTCTTGGTAGCTCTGTTGAGATTTTATAGAGTATTTTCTATTTGGAATCTGTGATGGACTCTTCGAATTTTGTTTGGTGTCGTCTCGGCATACTATGCTAGCTTTCTACCTTTACTTTTGTATCCAAGGCCAGCATGGTTGTGATTGTATTTGTGAACGGGAATAGGTGCAATATATGGTGCTTTAGATTTTTGGACCGCCTCATTACTCGATGATCCTTTTTCCATACCACTCTTGGAGCTTGGGCATGCACAAATGAATTAAAGCCAATGCCTTGTCTCCACTTTTCTTTTGAATCATTATAAGTTCATCCAATGATTTAGATGCCTTAGTGAATAGTGCAAATCACATTTTTCAAATCTTTTTCTCCCTTTTCGATTCTGCGCAAATAAATCGCTTGAATCTTAGCTATCTCGGCAAATTTCAAGTGTTCTCGGCGGTATGTGACTTAGATCTTGAACTCCTTAGTCGGCTATGACTTTTGGCTTTTGAGTAATTTGTTTTTCCTCATTTAAAAGTGTGTGTGAGGTTTTTACATGTTCAAAATCTTTCATCGTTTTGCCTAATCAATCATAAAGATCGAGTGGGTGATGAAGTATTTGTGTCACTATCACTATCATCGAAATTAGAATGAGATGCGTTAGAATGTAGCTCATCTTCTTGTTTTTGGCCCCGAGACATATCAAAGCCTCTTCTTCTCGCGGTCGGAGGAGTAGTCAACTTCATCATTGTTATGCGGCTCAACGGTTCCTTACACTTAGTTGTGTCGGCGCTTCAACAACCAACATAGCTTCCTTATTTTCTTATCTTCTCTCTCGGAGACTTATCTTTCGTCCTCATTTCTATACTTGTTGATCGGTGGATAGGGACATTCAACAACAAAATTTCCCGATTGTTTGCAATTCCAATATAGGTTCTCAACTTTTTGAAGTCTGCTCTTTCGGATATTCGATCATTTAATGATCGCTCTCTTTGGGGTCTGTCCTCTCTTGCTTTGGAAGGTGTTGAGTGTCTCTTGGATCGGAGGCGGAGCCACGTTGTGGCTCGGGGGCCCTGGCCCCCCAACTTTTTCCTTTTTTCCTTTTTAGTACCTATATTTTTAATATTTAGTATTTTGGCCCCCCTCATAATTTTGTTGGAAAAAAATTATTCCATGAATTTTAGTAAGTTAAATTAGAGATTTTGTGGGTCTTATTCTATCTTATTATCATCTTAAAATTATATTATTCATCAAAAGATAAAAGTTTCTCATTATTATTTGCTAATATATATTGAAAAGAAAATTATAAGAAAAATGATAAATTAAATTGTAGATAATTTTTGTGATATGCAAAAGAGACTCTAAACAAGTTAAGGATTTAATGATGTATTTTGTAAAAAACTACTAATGAATATTAGTGTATTCTTTTGATACAAATGTAATATATATAAACTTTATTATTTTGTATATATACACAAATGTTATCTTTTGTTTTTACTCTTGGCTTGAGGCGTCAATTTCGACACGACACGATAACTCGATACCAACTTAACACGAATTTAATATTTTTTTGAATATTTAATGTATTTTTTATTTGTAATTTTAATTTTTTTCCATTTTTATTTATTTTTTTCGTGTCAACTTTAAATTATATAGATTTTTTGTGTCGTGTCGGGTTATCCATGTTACAAACGGGTCATGTTCGTGTCGTTTATTTTGACACAAATAATTGAACGGATCGTGTTCGGATTCGTGTCGACCTATAATATCGTGTCGAACACGACCCGAACACGAAACACGACAAGATTGATACCCTTACTTTTGGCCCCCTTACCGGTTGTCCCGCTCGCCCCATCTTGGATGATTCACCCTTGTTCCTTTTGTAGTTCTTGTTGAAGAACTTGTTGAATCTCTTTTCCATTAAGGCATCTCCTCCGATCAATGTTTTTTTGGATTCGACTCTCTTGGATTCACCAACCATGAGTGCAACTTGTCTTGGGTACAACTGCTCTTCTTGCTCTTTACTTTTGAGATAAATTTCATAGGCTTTAAGGTCCGAGAATAGCTCATGGTTGGATGTTCTTGTAAGGTTCATTGAGTGCTCGAATCCATCACTTTCATTTTCCACTCATCCGGGAGAGACATTAGAATCTTCATACACATTTTTCTTCTCCGTGTATATTCTTTTCCTAGAGCCGAGAGCTCATTGGTTATCTCGGTGAATCTGCATCCAAATGATCCAGACTTTCACCGCAAGAATTTTGAAATTTTCAAATATTTTTACAAAGAATAACCAATTTATTTTCATTAATTTGATCGGATCTTTCACAAATTAAAGTTAGTTTTTCCCATATTTCTTTGGCCATTCTGCAAGATTTAACTTTATTGAACATGGCCTTATCGAGGATTTTACAAAATGTCCTTGGCAAGATTGTCCAAGTTATATCTCTTTATGTTCTCATTAGTCCACTCGCATCGTGGCTTTTCAACCATAAGCAGTCTAGGTACCGTAGCATCGCAGAGCAACACGTGCGCCTCGTGCAACCGGGAGTTGCATCGGCGTCTTTCTTCTGGTACATCGCGACCTCGGGAGCAAGAGCCCCGTAGTTGTGTTCACGCTTCATTATTTGTATGGTCCATCCTCAATGAAAAACCACATTTCATCATGTAAAATGAGAATCTGAGCCCGCATACGTATTTTCCAATCATCAAATTCTTTAACAAGAAATATTGGAATGCAAGTTGGATTTGCTTCAATGATAATAACTTTGCTTTTAAAATAAAAGTTTTAAAATCGCAAGTGTTGTTCTTTTGAAAAAGAATGAGATATAGTTGAGAACTTGATGGAAGGCTCAACGAACCAACCGCTCGATACCACTTGTAGGTCCCAAGGGGTGATAAGTAAAGTCTAGAAGGGGGGGAGAGTTGAATAGACTTTATCAACTTTTCATTTTTAGTTCTTTTAGAAATTCAGAGTTGACTCAAGTCAGCTAAGTCCTTGGTGGACAGCTAAGTTTACTTGCATAGTAGAGTTAGCCACTCAACAGACTCGACTGAACTGTTAATAATATAACTCAGCTGATTCAGTTAACACTTTAAAAATACATCTGACTTGGTTTTTAACAGCGGAAGACTTTCACCTTTAGTTTTGAATGTGTTTTTCAACACTTGTTTAAGCCAGGTTATTATCTGTTGACTTAGCAAATTAACAAACAACAATAATAAAGATAAGCAAGAATATAAGTATGTTGAATGTAAAAGACAAAAACAATTTATAGTGGTTTGAGGATGGGGTAATTCCTCTAATCCACTCTTCCACAACTTGAGAATAATCCGCACGAGCTACATCACGCACCGCAAGACAGAAACCATCTCCGCCGCCTCACGAATTTCGCAAATCAACCAAGAAAACAAAGACACCAAAAAAACAAGAAAAATACAACAAAACCAACAAAAACCCAAACAAAGTAAAAAAAAACAAAATATTGAGAATGACCTCGCTCTTACCCGGATCTCTTGTCATAACCATTGCTACAACTCGTCATGTACACGTCTTCATGACATGACTCCCAAACTCTACATATAACTCATAGAAGAAAGACCTCGCGAAGTGGGAGTCCATCCGCGACTTCCGATCCACTGGCCATCATTGATCGGAAATCGCCCACCCTCCAACAGGGAGGGGGAGGGGAAGGGGTGGGGGAAGAAGGGAAGGGGAGGGAAATGAAAGGGAATTGGTTTGTTGTGTTTTTTTAGAGAAAAAAAGAGAAGAAAAAAGGTTTTTAAGAGAAGGAGAAAGTTGTGTATAAAAGGTCTCTCCTTGATCATTTATATGTATTCTCAATATTAATCGCACTTAATTATTGTCCTTTCTTTGGAATTATTTTTCTACACATGCCGACTTGAGCGTTAGAGGGGCTTCCTTGGGACAACCCAACCCAGTCCGTTTAACTACGGATGCTCCCATTTGAAGATTTCCGTAGCTCTCGTGAGTGGATTTTAGACCGATGAATTCAACTAGTTTGACATGGAGAAATATATTCTTTTAAGCAACATAAAATACATCTATATATGTTATTTCCGTGCGATAAAAACAAGAAGTAAAAGAAAAAAATGGGACAAGTTCATAAGAAGTCTGAATATTTTCTTGTGGAAAGAAATCATTATGCCCTTACACTCCGTGTCTAATAATTTCGGTAGGTCCCAATGGGTATGAGTAAGGTTTAGAAGGGGGGTTGAATAAATCTTACCAACTTTTCGATTTTAGTCCTTTTAAAATATTACGAGTTAAATACACGGCTAAGTCCTTGGGGGACAACTAAGTTAGTTAACCATCAATGTTAGCCACTCAACGACTCGATTGAGCCGTTGATAGAATAACTCAAATTGTTTAGTCTAACCCTTAACTTGGTTGTGATGAGATTTTCAAATGAAAGACTTAACACCCTTTTAATTTGATTTAATTTGTTTTAAACACTTGATTTTAGCACTTAGTTACTTATCAATTGGATAGCAAATTATCAATGAGATATAAAGTGATATGCGAAATAAAATCTTTGAAATGTAAATGACACAATAATTTTTATAGAGGTTCAAGATGGGGTAATTCTTCTACTCTTCTCTTCTCCAACTTCGGAGGAATCCACTAAGTAGTGATCGAGTACAAAGTGGTTATCGGTCCGGATACAAGTCTTGATCATACAAATGACTTGCTCCTTTGGGACTCGGTTTGGAGATGCCTTGGTCACACACCGGTGGCTTCTCGTCCGACTCGGCTACTTCACAGAGAGCTGCTTGCTACTTCATCTAACTTTCTCAAGCTTCTTGGATTTGATCACGAAGCCCTCCAATAACTTGATATTGGTTCGACCTTGAACCTTTCTACAATCCTCCTTGGAAAGTAGACCCCTTTTGCTTATTCAAAAGTTTCCTCTTCAACAGTTTGAATTTGTTTTTCCTTCACGGCTTAGTGTTGGATCGATTTCCTTCGAGATTTAGGCTTGAGGATTTTGCTAGAATAACTTGAGAATATTTTGCGGATTACTGATATGAATGATTCTTGTTATCTCGGGTATGCAAGGTTTAGGTCACCTTTTCTCAAATTAATTCCTCGGCCTTTTATAGTGAATTTTCAAAAATCAACCCGTTGAAGAGATAGGCTGATTTTCAAAAATCACTTGTGTTCGTTGGCTTGTCTTGTTGCGATCCTTGATGTTGACACTTCCTCGTATTAAATGAATGTTTAGCTTTTCATAATCGACACGAGTGCGAGTTTCCCATTGGTTTATTCCTTTTGCACGCTTCTGGGATGAGCACTTTAAGACATGGCGGCATGGAAGTATTACTTATTTAAGTAAATTCCTTGACTTTTGTGCAATGATTCTTTTCGATCGTCTTGACATGCTTTATTCCCTAGGTGACTTTGAGTTAGCTTCCAATCAATGGATGACTCATCCGTCACTTTAACTTGAAACTTGGTCGCTGAGTTGACTTGATTGACTCTTCATACTGATTGTATCTCGGCTAATACTCCTTCATCGAGTCCTTGAACTTCTTCTCTTGGCCATACTCGATTGTTCCTCACTGAGTCTTCATTCCGATCTTGATTGACTTCTTCTATTCCGGCATAGCGACTTGACTCACTCATACAACCCTATCTATTACAATACAAATTACATGAAAAATGGATCGCCAACTTTCTAATCTAAGTTTTACATGGCATTCATCAAAATCTTAACAATAAATTTCCCAACTATTTCCCCCTTTTCGATGATGCCAAAACTTAAATACATACAAACAATATGTAAATAGCAAAGATACATACAGACAATGCAAGAATAACAAGGAATGTATGCGTAGAATCAATCTTTTTATTGATCATAACATTCTTGTCCTTTACACATCTCTGTTTTACAATGTGTATCATATCAATCGAGCATACTAATATCTACGCAAAATACTGATTTTTCATTAAATGTATAGAAGACTTACATACATATGTATTTAAAAATACATGAAGGGGTTAGCGACAACACTTCATCACCTTTGTTGCCTCCTTCTCATAAGCTCTCTTCGCAGCTTCATCTCTTCTTTTTCTTTCTTATCTTTCTTGCCACAAATGATCTTGCCTTTTGTTTTCTTCTTCTATCCTCTTTACATATTCATTTTTTTCCTTTCCACTTCCAGGATTGGCTATAGCATCATATTCGACTAGTAGATCCTTCCTTTCTTGCACGGATCTATATATTCAATATACTTGAGTAGAGGTCTAGGTTTAAAGCCTCTACCTCCGCCACTTCTTCCTCCTTCTCTCGGCGTATATTGTCTGAGTCTTCTTCTTACTAGTAGAGTGATCGCTAGTAGTCTCTGGCGATTGTCGCCTTCTTCGCACGACTTGGACCTTTCTCCCAAGATGAAGTCCCGTGGCTTGGGCTATGGACATGTTTTTGAAATATCCTTCTGACTCGAGCATTTTGAATTCTTCAATAGATCTTGGCTCTTGTCCGTCATCCGAATGGCATCTATATCTTTTCTGCCGGAATGCCTCCAAATTGTTTCAACATTTCTTCAACACGGACATCCATTCTCTTGTCGAAATCCTCCATATCTCGCTTCTACAATCTTTTTCTTATGAGACATGGGCACAATAGAGTGATAGAGCGGCGGATTACGGGGAAGTTTCTTGATTATCTTTGGCCGTGACATGACCTTCTTTGTGGGGTTTCGAAGCATTAAGGTCACATCCTTTGACCTTTCCCCCTCAACAGCTTTTTCCTTTTTCTTTCCTCTTCTCAATCCGTTGCATCTTTCTTCTTTATAGCACTATCTCTTTCGAACTCTTGGTATTCCTCTTCCCCTTTTTGGCATCATCAAAGGAGAGAGGAACTCCTCGAAACATCCCAAAGCAAGCATGAAGTCCATTTGTTGATGGCTGAATTACGCTTGAGTCGGATGCGGCATAGGCTATACGAAACTCAAAATGAGTGGCCTTCGACTCACCAGAATAACCAATTTCATTTCAGCCATGAGGAGGCTGAATTTGGCATTCATAGTCTCCTCAAGTCGTAGAATTTCTTTCTTCGAAACTCTGCAGCTGACTCCATTTGTTTTGTGAGAGGCATGCAACCTCTCAATGTACTCCCGCATTCTCGCTTCATGTCGGCATTGTCTGCGCTCCAAACAAGCATTCTATTATAGTGCCTTGAAGTAATGAACTTGTTCGAGATGCATGGCGATTCTGCGACACCACTCCCGATTCTTATCATTATCCCTCTCAAGTCGGCCGTGAGGGTAGCATGTCGATTGTCCACCGCATGTCCAATGAGGCCTGATGTAGTTCGATCCTCTCAATCTCTCTGATTTTCTTGAAGACTTCACAGATTTCAAATTTATTACTTCGATTCACCGGTGGCACCATTCAAAGTCGAAATCGAATCTGGCAAAATGGAGTTAGTAGGGATAATGGGTTTTTGCGTGCGAGTATTTTTCTTTTCTTTAGCGATTCTTCTTCTAGTGCGGGGAGCTCGATTAAGAATGGGAAGGTCTCTTCAAATGCATCGTCTCGTACATGTGAAATCGTGCGAGAAGTCATTTCTCCGCAGACTCACGGAAGCATCTTGCTGATTAGTGATTCACCGGGGGCCTTTGATGGTATTGGCCCGTTTGGTTGAGCCTCAATTGTCTTAATAGCTTCTTTGGTCTCAAATTGGTTTGTCCTTTTGACTTTCTTGTTCTCGGCCGTATCGATGGCGTCATCGGAAGATGATGAGACTTGAGGGCTTGGCTCATCATCAAAATTGAACGTTTGTCGGCGGCTTTGAAGTCCGCTTACTCGTACTTGGAAGAACATCCTCACCGAGTCTTTTTGATGTGCGGCGGGGGGACTCGGCCTTCATCTTCGATCCCACAAATGATATGTCGGGGTTGTCTTGGGAATCATGAAGAGCACTTATCTCCTTCTCGGTTTCTTCAATGTGAACAGGAGGTATGTTCGCATTTCCGTCTCTTTACCCGGAAGTCTCAACCTCTCTTGGGCCTTCATTACCTCCCCTCTGCCTCAACCGCAGACAAGGCCTTGTACATTCCCTTCGACGACGCAATCGTTTCTTGAGCTCTTCTGCATGGCATCCACAGGATTCTCAACTCCTTGGATTGCACTTTCATTGCCAGTGTTAACTCCCGAGCGCATCCATCTCATTGCCTCGATTGCATCGGCGATGTCCTTAGCATGACGGTTGGCACTTCACCGAGATAGACTCAACCGTGTCAGAGCTTAAATCGGTGACAACTTGCTTTGTTGTTCTTTTTCTTTTTCCTTCTCCACTTCGGCTCCTTCCTACAATGTGGAGTCATTTGCGGCATCCTCCGGCCTAGGCTGCGGTGGAGTGAGTTTCCCCCGGTGCACCACCCGAATGACTTATGTTGGGGTCACTTTGCTCCGGACTCCCTTGGCTTCCTTTGAGTGCTCACCGTGGGGGCGGTGGTAAGACACCTTCAACAGGGGTTGGCTCAACTTGGGTGCCCAAGTTCCCGGTGTCATCGCCATTTCCCTTAGATCCGTTCTCACGAGTGGACGGGGAAGTGGTTGCGGCAATAACTATGGCAATCTGTTGTACCACTCCCGGTCGATCGATTTCAGTGAGATTTGGAAGACTCTCCTGGTCCTTCCATCGATTGTTGCTCATGCATCAACTGATTCCCGCATGGCATCTTTGCATTTCCAACTCATACGTCATAGCAAATAGGGATCCATGTCCTCATCACTATCCGAGCATGTCAATGTGAGGATGAGTGTGGTCGGCCCCAGTTCCGGTGAGAGGACAAATGCGGGCTTTCTCACGAGCCTCTCGCTTCCTCACCGCTCTAGCCTTTTCTTTGTTCCT
The DNA here is from genome assembly GCA_016081115.2 of Rehmannia glutinosa. Lineage (NCBI taxonomy): Eukaryota > Viridiplantae > Streptophyta > Magnoliopsida > Lamiales > Orobanchaceae > Rehmannia > Rehmannia glutinosa. Next base: position 131,237,455 of record CM071926.1, read on the forward strand.
TGCGAATTTGCGGCATATTAATGCAATTATCCTCATCCAGGGCTTGCAAAGACGGTATCAACTTCAAGAAACCTGAAGAGTTCCTCTTCTTCTTCAATAAACTCGGATGTTCAAACCGCACCCTAGAGTAACTCAGCTTCCATTTCCTCCACTCTGCATGACGCTCTGGATGTCCGGGTACAAGGAAGAGTACATAAGTATGTCATCATCATCATTCTCCTCTTGTTGGCCTTCCTTCTCGGGAATAGAATGTATCAAATTCTGCCGCTTCTTCACCTTTAGCGAGTCTGTGGCGGTGGAGACATAGTCCTATCGGAGAGAATTCTCATTGTCTTGTTGCTTCATGTTCCTCGTTGTTCTATCCACAAACTGGGTCTTCTAAGGGCCTCTGCGAGATCACCTTCACAGATTTGGCGGTTTCATCTAGAACTTACCCGAGACCGCACTTCTTCAAAGAGTCTCGTGATTTTCTCAAGGCGTGGCGACTCGGCTATCTTCTCAAGCTCAAAAGCTTGGTGATTCTTCTTCTTCTCTTAGTTTTCACCAGAGGAATATCTGGTTCTACTTCCTTCGGTTCGCGAAGGTAAAGGCCTTCGAGTGGCCTTAGAGCGTTGCCCTTCTTGCCTTGGCGCCCTCTTCTTCTTAATCCCTGGAGAAGGTATTAAAGGTTCCTTCTCCACCGTGGCTGCAGGGGGGAGACACGGCTGCAGTGGGCAGCGTGCGTCTTTCTTCTTTCTTTTGCCGAAAAACTTTCTTCTTTGCGGTTTACCGAGGGCAACTCTCTTTTTTTAGGAGGGAGGAAAGCAGTGTGTCGATGGGGTCGATTGTTTCCCCTCACCGGTGTCGACCCTTTTGGCATAGGCTCTCTTCTGGCTCCGGAGAGATTGGCCCGAACATCTTCTTGTTGACATGGAATGGCTTTCCATGTCAAAGGGGAACACCCTTCACCTCCATCGATGGCCAATGACTAGGCCATAGCCAAGTGATCCTCCAAAGAATCCATCCTCCTTGAACGACTTGTTGCCAATATTCGCAAAATCTGCTGTAAAATGAATTCACCTAATTGATCTTCTTCTCTTCCATGATCGTAGCCATGACGATCGGCTTGGTTTTGACGATTGAAGTTGATAAACTTCATGTCTACACTCTTCGCGATGATATCCATTAGTTTATGATAATCCTCCTTCAAGCCCGACTTCTTCTCATTGTGTAGACAACTTTTGCAAAAATTCGAGTTTGGCCACTTCCTTCCATGCAGCTGACCAAGTTGACGTCGGCTTCATATATTTCGGCATGCCCTTCGGCCCATAGGCGATTCGCAAGGTCCTTTGCGATGATTAGAATGTCCTTGCGGTGGACAGGGACTTAATCCCCGTCCTGCACATCGGCATTAATGTAAAATCGGCGACCTCCTCAACGTCGTCATTTGATATTCCATGGTGAGGAATTGTTTCGACCGGATTTCTCGAGCTTATCCGCTATCTTCTTCACAAGGGTTTCATCGGAACTCTGTTTTATCATCCCCTCAAAATCCACATTGATCCGGTGTGAATTTGCTTTGCGAGCTTAGCGAAATCATGTCTTTGGTGCCATTTTTAGTGAGCTTTACCGAATGAGATCTGTAAACCGACTTGAGAACTAGTAGGGTTTTTGAGAGAAAAGTTTGCTTTCTTTTACTCGGGAAGATGAAATGCAGTTTTTAAAAAAATGAGAGAGAAAAAGCGATTGAGTATATAAGGGTTATGAAAGGGCGTATTTTTGGTTTTTGAATTTTGATCAAGATCAATGGCTCAGTTTAGCACGTCACATTGCATTTAATTTCTCACATTTAATGCGGCAGATTTATATCCAATCATATGCTTCTTGTGCGACTTTTGATTGTACCCGTCATAATTATGCTGACGTCATCCTTAAAAATATTCCCGCTCATTAAAAACGACTGCGTTTTTGTCACTTAGCTCATAAATGACTCGACTTACTCCTTAAATGACTCAACTCTTCTTCTCTCCATTCGTATAGTGACTCAATTTGTCCCAACTCGATCTGGTGACTTTTCGACACTGGTGATTCGCTTAGTGATTCATGAGATATGCTCTTTTTTCATCTTTTCATGTTTCATCTCTTTTCATTGAGTCTTCTGAGTGTCAACTCAGCTCAATTAACCCTAGCTCATGCTTAAGCTCTTCAAATCTTGATTCACATAGGGGTTTGGTGAATATGTCAGCTAACTGTTTATCAGTTGAGATATATTCCAAAGTGATGTCTTTCTTTTCAACATGATCTCTTATAAAATGATATCGACATCATTGTGCTTTGTTCTCGAATGCAAAACAGGATTACGAGTGATTGCAATAACAATTGTGTTAACACACATAATTGGAATCTCTTTTCTTCAATTTCATAATCTCTCAGCTGTTGTCTCATCCATAAGACTTGGGCACAATAACTGCCCGCAGCTATGTACTCTGCTTTAGCTGTGGATGTGGCTATTGAATTTTGCTTCTTGCTAAACCAGGAAGCGATCTGTTTCAAGCATTTGACGTGTGCACAAGTGCTTTTCTGTCAACTCTACATCCAAAGATAGTCGAGTCGAATAACTTGATAGCTTGAATCCACCTTCCTTTTAAGCCAACTTCTTGGCATCCCTTCAAATATCTTAGGATTCTCTTAGCGTCATGTGACTTTCCTTTGGAGCGATTGGAATCCCCGCACATACTTCTACCGCAAAGGTGATGTCCGGCTGTTTCTTTGTTAGATAAGCGATGATCCAATAAGTGCTTTATATCTTGTTTGATCCACGTGCTTGCCATCCGCATCCATGTCCATCTTAATCGATGTATTCATTGGTATTTTTACGAGAAGACTTCTCTTCCATACCAAATTTATTCATTAAATCTCTCCGGTGTACTTTGTTTGACTTATAAAGGTTCCATCCTTGTTGTTTAACTTGAAGTCCTAAGAAGAATGTCGGCTCTCCCATCATGCTCATTTCAAATTTACCTTGCATGAGGTTTGAGAATTTATCACACAACTCTTTGTCGTGGATCCAAAAATGATGTCATCCACATATATTTGAACAAGCAACATACTCTCTCCATCCTGAATTAGAAGAGTGTTAAATCCACTTTGCCTTTGGTGAATCCATTATCTCTGTCGAAATTGAGATAATGTATCATACCATGCCCTGAGTGCTTGTTTCAATCCATATTGAGCTTTCTTGAGCTTGTACACCTTATCTCCAGAGAGTCTTCCGGAAGCCTGGAGGTTGCTCAACATAGACTTCTTCTTCTAACATCCATTTAAAAATGCACTTTTTCACATCCATTTGATATACGATAAAGTTCTTGTGTGCAACATAGGCAAGAAACATCCTTATTGCTTCTAATCTTGCAACAGAGCAAATGTTTCATCAAAATCTATTCCTTCTTCTTGGTAATACCCTTTGGCTACCAATCTTGCTTTGTTTCTTACCACGAACCTTCTTCATTCATCTTGTTTAAAAACCCATTTTGTGCCTATAACATTTTGATGGGTTGGTCTTTGCACCAATTCCCATACCTTGTTCCTCTCAAACTAATTGACTCTTCTTGAATGGCTTGAATCCAATGTGTCATCCAATGCTTGGGACACATCTTTTGGCTCTGTTTGGGAAATAAAACAAGTGAACATTGCTTTTTGTTGAGCTCTGTTCTGTTCTTACACCATCTCTTACATCTCCAATGACTAGCTCGGTGGATGGTCTCTCGGCCATCTTACATCGGTTGTAGTAAATCACTGGGTTCACCGTCTTGCATTGTGTTTTCTTGAGCGATTCTTTCATTATCATTCAAATTGCAGATTTTCCGGTTTGTCTTTGAGACTCAGCCAGATCTCATCTTCATCTTGATTAATTGCTCCATCTTGACTTTAACATAAGGACTCTTCTGCATAGTTGGCTTATTCACTTATCAACTAACTCTTCAATGTCTTCTCCATTTACATTAGGTTCATCAAAAACCACATGGATAGATTCTTCCGTGACCATAGTCCTCTTGTTCAAGACTCTCTGTAGGCTTTGCTTTCCGTGAGTATCCCAAAAGATACCTTCATCGACTTTAGCATCAAAAGCCTTTAGATTATCATTGTCATTGTTGTGGATGAAGCATTTACATCCAAATATTCTAAAATATGCAACATTTGGCTTTCTCCTGTCCATATTTCATAGGGAGTCTTTGTCACCGTCATTAAGCATGCATCTATTTTGAGTATAGCATGCGGTGTTGATGGCTTGACCCAAAATCTCTTTGGCAATCCAACTTGACTAACATGGTTCTTGCGAGCTTCTTTGAGAGTTCTATTTATTCTTTCTCGCTTACTCCATTCTCTTTGTGGAGTCCTTGCTGCAGAGATAATTCATGAGCAATACCATTTTCAACACAATCTTGAGTTATTATCCCATTGACAAACTCGGTTCCTCTATCGACCTTATCTTTATAATGGTTTGATTCTTCTCATTTTGAACTCTTCTCATCGATTGAGGTAACTTCGCAAGGTTTCCTTCTTTTTACACATGAAGATTGTCCATGTATATCTTGAATAATCATCCACCACTACTAAAGTGTATTTCTTTCCACTTATGCTAGCCGGCTCAATCGGACCAAATAGATCCATATGCAACAGATGCATATCCTTGTTGAAGATGGACTAGGCTTCTCTTTGAATGATGATTTAATCTGCTTTCCCATCTGACATGCATCACAAACACTTTCTTTCTTGTATACTGAGTCTGGCAGTCCTTCCACAAGATGACTCCTTGCAAGCTTGTTAATTGTCTTGAAATTCGGATGACTCGACTTTTTGTGCCACAACCAACTTAATTCGGTTGTACTCTTGATGTGAACAAGTGCTTGGTGTGGCGGTCGACCCCGATCTACCACATACATGTTCTTCATGCGGATCCTTGCAACACTATTTCATTTGATTCAATGTCTTTTATTTGGCACATTCCCATATTGAATCCAACATTATAGCCCTTGTCACGAGTTGGCTAATCTTAACAGTTGAAGTTGAGGCCTTCAACATATGCAATATATGTGATTTCTAATCCATTTTTCTTGATGGATCCAGTGTCTCTTATTTCCCCGGAGATTCATTTCCTCCGAATATGACTTTTGTGCCTCTAATCTCCTTGAATTTTGACAGATTTTTTGTTGTTTCTGTCATGTGTCCGGCAATCACTATCCATGTACCAGGTTCCTTGGCACTCACTGCCTTCCTGAACCCGCAATCAAGGAAATTAGTTTTTAGGTACCCATGCTTGTCGGGTCTTGAGGGGTTAGTGATGTAAGATGATCCAACCAACCTATAGCCAAATGACTTGACTCTAAGAGGTTGCCATCTATCTCGTGCCATAATCATAATTCACTTTGGCAAATTGCTTGGGGCTTTAGGTTCATACAACTGTCTCTTTTGTTTGTATGTCTGCAGTGTGGTTTTAGCAATTGCCTTCTTTGGGTAGTTGTGATATTTACGAGTGTAGTGTCTGGTGCATATGTGTCTTTGATGATAGCTCGTTTACCTTTGAAATGGCCTTTGTTGAGTTCTAGGCCTTTGCCACTTGGCTTATATTCCATAGGTTTTTGTTGATATTTCACATTATTCCAATCGGCTTGGCTTAATAATTTCTACCATTCCCATCATATGTATTTCTTTGATAAAACTTAAGGGTTTATGATAGCTCTGTTTCTTCTTTCTGAGTACTTCCTATTTGGAGTTTCTTTGAGGAACTCTGCTGGATTTCTTCTCGTTGTCCTCTCGATGCTCAATCTGGCCGTTTTCCTTTTCCTTTATATCCAATGCCGGTTTGTTTGTGATTGTGCTTTGAGTGAATGTGGGTGCAATATTTGGTGTCTTGGATTTTGAGATGCTTCATTACTTGAAGATCCTTTTTCCAAAATCACTCGGGAGTTTGACTGTGCAAAAAGAATTGAATCATATGCCGCTTTATCTCCACACTCTTTTTGGCTCATTATAAGGTCATCCAATGATTTAGATGCCTTTGTAAATGATGCAATCACATTCTTGAGATCATTTTCCCTCTTTTCTATAACAACTATATCGCTATTAGTTTTACATTTTCAAATGTTCGACTCTTTGTTCTCATCGACTATGTGAGTTAGAGTACTCAACTCCTTAGTCACCGTGAGTTTTGGCTTTTGAACCGGCTGTTTTTTCCTCATTTAATAGTGTGTGTGAGGATTTAATGTGCTCAAAATCTTTCATCATTTTGCCTAATGAATCATAAAGATCGGTGGGTGATGATATGTGTGTGTCACAATCACTATCACTAGAATCGAGTGAGATGAGTTAGAGTGTACCTCATCTTCTAGGTCGGAGTTGATCTTGTTCTTTAGCCATTAGACGGATCATTGCTTCTTTTTCGAGTCACTTGAGTAGTCGGCTTCACTACTCTCTCTGAGTCTGCTTTGCTTCTTTGACTTAGCTGTCTCGTGATCTCTGCCCAACATGGCCTTTTTCTTTCTCTGAAAACTCTTCTTTCTTCTTCATTCATGTATTTATTGACTATAGGATACGGACGAAATCAATAGCAAAGTGTCCTGGTTGTCTACGGTTCCAACACGGGTTCTCGGCTCTTTGGTCGGCTCTTTCCGTTCTTGGATTATCGGTTCTTTGATATTCAACATTTTGATGCTCGGCTCTCTTGGGTGGCCTATCTTCCTTGACTTGGAGGAGTGAATGTCTCTGGAGGATTCACCTTGTTTCTTTTATAGTTCTTGTTGAAGAACTTGTTGAATCTGTTAACCATCAAGGCAATTTCCTCCTGGTCAAAGGCTTCCTTGACTTGACTTTCTTCCCATCCTTGACTATAAGTGCGGTTGTTTTGGGTACATTGTCTCCTCTTGATCTTTTCTTCTCATTTCAAACCGGTAGGCTTTGAGGTCCGAGAATAGCTCATGGTTGGATGTTGTTGTGAGGTTCATTGAATGTCTCGGGCCATGACCTTCATTTCCCATTCACCGGGAGGCTTCCGAATTTTAATACACATTTCATTCCTCGTCATATCCTTTCCCAAGAGCGGATAATTCATTTGTGGTCTCGGTGAATCGAGCATCCGGTGATCGAGTTTTCACCTGCAAGCATTTTAAAATTTTCAAATTTTTGTACACAGAATGACAATTTGTTTTCTTTAATTTGCTCGATCCTTCACAAATTAAAGTTAATTTATCCCATATTTGTTTTGCGGTTTCACAAGATTTGACTTTATTGAACATTACTTTGTCGAGGTTTTGTAAAGTATGTCCTTGGCCACATTGTCCAAGTTGTATCTTCTTCTGTCCTCGTTTGTCCATTCAAATCCTTGGTTTCTCAACCAGGGTGGTCTTACTTCATCGACTTCCTTCTTCCTTCAAATGCGGTTACTCTGTCTAATCGTGTTCACTTTCGGTTTTGCGTGGCCCATCCTCTATCACTATCCACATTTCATCATGTAAAGCGGATAAATGAACCCGCATACGAATTTTCCAAATCATCAAATTCCTCAATAGTGAACATAGGAATGCGTGTCAAATTTGCTTCCATTATAATAACTTTGCCAAAAAAACTTTTGAAAGAGCAAGTGTTAAAAGCTTCTTTGAAAGATTGCGGATCTAGTTCAATAACCGGTCGCGGAAGGCTCAATGAACCAACCGCTCACGATACCACTTGTAGGTCCCAAGGGTGTGAGTAAGGTTTAGAAGGGGTTGAATAAACCTTACCAACTTTTCGATTTTAGTCCTTTTAAAATATTACGAGTTAAATACACAACTAAGTCCTTGGGGACAACTAAGTTAGTTAACCAAAACAGAGTTAGCCACTCAACGACTCAATTAAGTTGTTGATAGAACAACTCAATTGTTTAGTCTAAACCTTAACTTGGTTGTGATGAGATTTTCAAAAAGACTTAACACCCTTTTAATTTGATTTAATTTGTTTTAAACATTTGATTTTAGCACTTAGTTACTTATCGGTTGGATAGCAAATTATCAGAGATATAAAGTGATATGCGAAATAAAATGCTGAAATGTAAATGACACAATAATTTTTATAGAGGTTCGAAGATGGGGTAATTCTTCTACTCCTCTCTTCTCCAACTCCTGGAGGAATCCACTAAGTAGTGATCAGTACAAAGTGGTTATCGGTTCGGATAAAAAGTCTTGATTACACAAACTTGCTCCTTTGGGACTCGGTCACGAGATGCCTTGGTCACACAGGTTGGCTTCTCGTCGACTCGGCTACTTCACAGGCGGCATTGCCTTGCTACTTGACTAACTTTCTCAAGCTTCTTGGATTTGATCACGAAGCCCTCCAATAACTTGAGATTGGCTCGACCTTGAACCTTTCTACAATCCTCCTTGGAAAGTAGACCCCTTTTGCTTCTTCAAAAGTTTCCTCTTCAACTTTGAAGTTGTCTTTCCTTCACAACTTAGTGTTTGATCGATTTCCTTTGAGATTTAGGCTTAAGGATTTTGCTAGAATAACTTGAGAATATTTTGCAGTTCTGATATGAATGATGCTTGTTATCTCGGTATGCAAGGTTCACGTCACCTTTTCTCAAATTGATTCCTCACCTTTTATAGTGAATTTTCAAAACTCGCCCGTTGAAGAGATAGGATGATTTTCAAAAATCACCCGTGTTCGTTGGCTTGTCTTGTTGCGGTCCTTAATGTTGACATTTCCTCATATTAAATGAATGTTCACTTTTTCGTAATCGACACGAGTGCGGTGCTTCCCATTGGTTTATTCCTTTTGCACACTTCGGGGATGAGCACTTTAAGACATGGTAGCATGGAAGTTTACTTATTTAAGTAAATTCCTTGACTTAAAAATGATTCTTTTCATCGTCTTGACTTGCTTTATTCCCAGGTGACTTTGAGTTAGCTTCCAATCAATGGATGACTCATCCGTCACTTCAAATTGAGACTTGGCTTCTTGAGTTGACTTGATTGACTCTTCATACAGGTATATCTCGGTGATACTCCTTCGATCGAGTCCTTGATCTTCTTCTCTTGGCCATACTCAAATTTGTTCATCGGTGGAGTCTTCATTCGATCTTGATTGACTTCTTCTTTTCTATTTCATAGGCGACTTGACTCACTCATACAACCCTATCTATTACAATACAAATTACAAGAAAAATGGGGTGCCAACTTTCTAGTCTAAGTTTTACATGGCATTCATCAAAATCTAAACAATAAATTTCCCAACAATTTCTGTCTCAAATAATTGGCAACAATGCAAGTGTGATCTTGATGCACAAAATTAGTACTTTTACATATCTTGGAGAAAATAATTATCAAATTTCAAGATTGTCTAGCAACATAATATAATAGTTTAATTAACGGGGTGAAGCGATAATTTACGACATTATCTAGTTTATCTTAACAGTAAACAAGTGAAGCGAAGCTAGTAGTTTAATTAACGGGGTTAGTTACGACATTATCTAATTGGTCTTAATTTAGACAATTAAAAATGTAGCGAACAACTCGAATCAATGATAATTTATTGTGCTTGCTCATTAAAAAATAGTTCGAGACGAACTCTCAAATTTACATAAATAATGAATTTTATAAAACCTATTACATATAAGTTATAACCCCTTCTCCCATTAAAATTTCTAATTTCATCCTAATAACATTGGTGATCCTAGGAATACATAAACTTATTGTCCTCTCTCACACGATCTTTTTCTTTTATTAGCAAATAGATATAATATATATACATATATATGGATTGGTTCAAATGAGACCAAGCCACTTTAGGTGAGACCGTAGGGGGATATATCGTGGCCATTGAATCTAAACAAATAACGGTCCCGTTTTTTCCTCTTTTTGTAGTAGGCGCCGGATTTTTAGGGAGGTTAAGGATAATTTGGTATTTTCGAAATTAATATCCTTAACAATTATTGGTAAAAAATCTTTACCATATATCTATCTCCCGCAATTTAAGGTATCGATTACATTTTCAAAATATATGCCTATTCAGCTTTTCTTTTTCTCAATCCATTTCACGTCTCTGCTTCATTCTAACAATACACATTAACAAAACTATATATGCAATATTCATATTCTAAATAAGCACACTATTAAAATTTAATATAATATATTATGTTCATATTAAATATGCAAATTTGGAACACTATATATGCGAGAAAATAAATATGCGGTATGCATGGTATAAACTATAAGGACCAATGCCTAATGTATTTTAATATTTTACTTGTTGATTTCTAAGTATACACAATAACAAAACTATATATACAATATTCCTATTCTAAATAAGCACAATATTAAAACCTTAATGTAATACACTTTGTTCATACTAAATATGCAAATTTGGAACACTATATATGCGAGAACATAAATATGCAAATATGCGGGTATAAATCACAAGGACCAATGCTAATGTATGTGAATATTTTCTTGTTTTGTTCTAAGTATACACAATAACAATCCTACAATATTCATATTTTAAATAAGCACACTATTAAAATTTTAATGTAATACACTTTGTTCATACTAAATATGCAAATTTGGAACACTATATATGCATAACATAAATATGCATTATGCATGCATGGTATGAATCATAAGGAACGATGTATTTCAACAGTTTCTTGTTTTGTTCTACGTATACACTATAATAAAACTATATATGCAATATTCTATTCTAAATAAGCACACTATTAAAATTTAATTCAATACACTTTGTTCATACTAAATATGCAAATTTGGAACACTATATATGCGGTATGCATGGTATAAATTATGCGAAAGTATGTTGAAAAAGGAGAGAGGATGGTTGACCGCGTGATTAGAAGGAACGTGATTAATAACAGATCACGCTCCTAATTTGTAGGAGGAAAATGAGGGCGGTTATTTTTGGTATGTTTTTCTATTCCTATTTTACCCCTACACGTGATTAATTGTTGCATTTATTAGGTGTATCTTGGCCATCTATTTTTTTTTCATTATGTAGATATGTCCCTACGGTCTCACCTAGGGAGGGTGGTCTCATAGGATCTTCTCCCGTATATATATATATATATATATATATATATATATATGTGTGTGTGTGTGTGTGTGTGTGTGTGTGTATAGAGTAGGTCTCTTGTAGGACCGTCTTACGGATCTGATTCTCGTAAGACGGATCCTACACCACGCCAACCGCGCCAACCCCAACCCGTCCCACGATCGTGCCCCTTATTTATAAAAATTAACTTCACTCCACAAGGGATTCGAACCCACGCCTATGGAAATGTAATGTGGCATTCTACCACTACACCACTAGTACTTGTTGTGCAATTTCGGTATAACAATGTATATAAACTCATTCATAAATGCGCCCGTAAATTAAAAAAAACGCCTCTAAATGCAGAGGCTAAGAATCGAACCCGGATCTATTTTTTGATTGATTGTGTAGATTTAATGACTAGAAAAATAAATTAATGACCTAAACCGATAATTATAAGGGTAAAATAGACAATATATATGATATTGAAAACAGACCATAAACATTTCCCTACAAAATAGGGATTTGATTACCCACCTAATCAACAAAAAACATTGGGAGGATTAATCACGATTGGTCATTATCTTTTCCTTCAATGTTAAAAATCCTCTATTATTGAAAGCCTGCGAAAATTAAGAATCGACAAATAAAATTCTCCAAACTCATGAATCCCAATCCAGTCATTCTACAATGGAAAACAACACGATCGATCGAAAAGTGATGAATTCCTTCAACAATTTGACGAACAAGGTATTCATATTACCAATTATCTATTTTTTATTTTTTTTTTTTTTGTTGAGAAAAATTACCTGGTTCGATAAATAATTTGATACATACCATTTACCAAGTATTTCAATTGTTTTCCCATGTTCTCCACTCTTCCGCCGCAAATGGGATAAAAGTGACCTCAATAAAAATAATTAATTTGGAGAAATTTAAATTATTTTTCCTTCTTTCTTATATTCTTGTTTCTAACCATTTGCGAGATATAACTTACGTATATATATATATATATATATATATATATTTCAAATTAGTGTAAAAATAGCGTATATATCTTGTAAATTATAAGCGTATTTTGTATTCTTTGTAATTCTAGCAATGCACAAATTGTTTGATCGTAAAAATAATCACTTTGCATGTTTAAATGATTTATTTAGTATCAATATAAATACTAGTTATATCAATGAACACGTAAAATGACAGCCCCCAGGTTGATTTTGTTATTATATATGTTATATACTTATGTTAAAATAATTGTATACATACTTATTTGTTTGTTGTATCAATATAAATGCTTACTATCGGTGAACACATAAAATGGCAGGCCCCTGTTGATATTTTTATATATACGTTGTATAAAATAATTGTATACTTATATTGAAATAATCGTATACTTAAATGTTAAAATAATTATATACATAATATTTGTTTGTTGTAACAATTTAAATGCTAACTGTATCAATAAACACGTAAAATGACAACCCCTATTGATATTTTTTATAATATAGTTGTATACTTATGTTAAAATAAATGTATACATACTATTTGTTTATTGTATCGGGTAACAACGTTCATTCTACCGAACGAATAGTCGAATCATGTGAAAAGGGAGTGGATGGGAGTCGTGAAAAGCCGAATCCAGTCAAAAGGAGAAAGTTGTCAAGGCAAGAACCAAGTTAAAACGACGATGAAGTTTATGTGGAAAAGTAACAACCCACAATAGCGAACATGCCCCAAACAAATCCAAATCATGATCAAGACTTTCATTTTTTTTTTTATTATTAGGGCAACTACTTCATAATACTATGTTTTCTTTTTCTTGAATGAGACCTAAGTATTTTTTTAATGATGTCGATTAATTGTTATATTGAGTGCACAACATTGCTTTAGAAATCAATCATGTCACAAAAAATACATAAAAAGAAGTATATTTATACGATAAATTTAACTTAATCATAAAATTCGAATTATGCATAAAAAGAAGTACATCTATACAAAGAAGATTGCTCTTTAGCCACAAAAAATTAATTATATAACAAAAATGACATAAATATACGGATAAAGGTTATATCTATACATAAATGTAACTATATTATATAGTTCGAAACTAATTATACAACAAAAATGACATAAATATATAGATAAAGATTATATATACTGATAAATTTAACTATAACATACAATTGGAAACTAATTATACAACAAAAATGACATAAATTTACTGAGATAAAAATTTAATCTATACTGATAAATTTAACTATAACATACAATTCAAACTACTTATACAACAAAAATGACATAAATTTACAGATAAAAATTTAATCTATACAATAATTTTAACTATATCATACAATTCGAAATTATACAAGACGTGTATTTTGAAAGGATATAACTTCCCCTTAAACATAGGAACCAAAAAAGGAAAATAAAACTTACCTTCTACAAATGGTTGAAATACGAAGAGACGTGTATTTTTGAAAGGATATAACTCCCTTTAAACATAGGAACTGAAAAAGGTAAAATAAAACTTACCTTCTACACTCAAATATAAAAGACACATTTGCCCTTAATTAAAAATTCAAAAATAATATAAATTACCAATTTCAACTCCTGCATTAACTAATTGCCTAAAACAAGGGGATTAATTTGAATCATCCAAAATATCAATCCAACGGTTATAATAAATCCACACTATCTCATATAGGGGTGTCCAATTTGAACCATCCTCTATATATACATATATACATACATACATACATATATATAGGGGAGGGTTATATAGGACCCCTATTATATGAGTACATAGGAAACAGATCCAAGCCACAAATCTACTAATTTCGATGGTTGAGATTAAACACGATTAATATTGATAAATTATGTGATAAAGTCAATGTGAGGGCAAATCGGTCCATATAAGAATAGGTGTGTTGGCTAAATCTAGTAAATCTCATTAAAATATGACGAGTTACCATCAAATTTGCAATCACAATCCACCAAATATGTTATTGGAAAATCGTCAAGCCATAATCATCTCTCCACCATGTACCGCGCAACGAAAATCTTCCCCCACAATACACAAAGTCGACATTTGGAGAGTTCAAGCAAGAAAAAAATGGATGACACCTATAAAGAATGCTTCAATACTAATGAAGAACAAGGTAACCATTTTTCTTGCCTATCGATTGTTTACATTGTCCATTTTTTACTGAATCCAATTAAAATTTGATTCACATTTTTTTAAAACAATCATTTGATTCATCATTTCATTGTTTTTTGTATGTTTTACCCAAAGAATTTGCTTATGCCTGTCTATAATCTTGCTTATTTGTGCCAAATAATATGCTTATAAATATGAACATACTTGGGAATCCTAGAAAAAATTCAATTCTTCATCCCCATTTTTTTTTTGTATGTTTACCCAAAGAGTTATTTAATCATGTCTATAATCTTGCTTTTTTGTGCCTACGAATATGCTTATAAGTGAACATACTTGCGAATGCGAAAAATTCAATTCTTCATCCCTTTTTTTATGTTTACCCGAAAGTTGCTTGTGTGTGTCTATAATCTTGCTTATTTGTGACTACGAATATGCTTATATTTATGAACATACTTGCTAATGCAGAAAATTCAATTCTTCGTCCCCCATTTTTTTCTTTAAAAAACATGCATGCTATGATCGAAAATGCTTTGCTTATATGTGCTAAAATACTTGTTGTCATGAATGAAACATATTGCTTAGAAAGTAAATAACTGCAATATGTTTGGATGCAATGAATGAGCGAGAGGGAGGCGGTCTTGGGACGGGCGAAGGAGTTTGCCAAAATGAAATAGGATCAATCCGAAACAATTCTTCGCCCGTTCTTTTGATCAAAGTGTTGATTCTTGGAGTATTTTATAGAGTCTATAAATTTGTTTGGTTTTGAAGTACTTTGTAGTGATGTTGAATGTTTTTGATTATTGTTGTTGTGTAATTAGTTCATGGTTGTTATATTTTCTTTCAAATCGAATTGATTGCTTATGTAAGCAAAATTCATTTAGTCTATAAGCATAATTCAACTTTATTGTAAGCAATTATCTCCATGGTATCTTATAATGTTTATAGTAGTATTTTAAATATTTTTAAGCACGGTTCGAGTGCTTTGTAAAGGCAATTGCATTGCAAGCATTTTATATTTTCAAGTATCTTATACTTTTAGCAGTATTCAAATGTTTTTGTAAGCACGATTCAAATGCTTTGTAAGCAAAAGTAAATTGACTTGTAAGCATTTATCTTCATGGTATTTTATCTCATTAGCAAGATCAATTATGTTCATTTTTTTCTTTTGGTCGAAAAGCATTACAACATTTTTTTGAGCAACAAATAAGCAACAAAAGCATTACAACATTAACAAATAAGCAAAGTACAAAGTAATAAAAAATATTATAATAAGAAATCATATGCAATTTGTAATATGTGACTAAGTGGTGTTAAAAAATAAACAAGCGAATCAACATTTTTTATCGAGCACATGCCCTTTTTTCATTTATTAGGAACAATTTTTTAAGCGTCTTGGTATTTCAACAATCTTCATGTGCAACAGCCACGAACCCAATCTCATTAACCAACCGCCTGCATGCGGGTTCGGTGTCTTAATAACTTTGGCAAACCTCTCGGCGTTGATCTCGTAGACAACCTGGAATATTTGGAATCTTCATCACCCTTGCTACGATCTACCACTTTTTTCCCCTTATCCTTCCCCACCTTTTTCTTACTCTCCTTTGCACGATCATCAATAACTCGCCACCTTTCTCTTCTTGCTCTCTTTAGCAATCGCCGCCTTCCTCTTCTTGTTCTCTTTAGCCATTTCAAACGAAACGCTAACAAAAAAATGAACACTAGTCATTTAACTCAAAGCATTTATCAACGGACAAAAAAATTAAGCATACTATATGAAATGAGTAAGCATGATATAGAATATAAATAAGCAATTGCCAACGCCAATAAGCGATGAAAAACATCAAACAGGCAAAACCCGGACTTAGAAAAAAAAAAAAGTGGCAAATACTAATTACCTCTTGTATGAAAGCATTATATAAAACAAGCATAAGCAAAATATACAACATAAATAAGCAAAGTTATCAAAGAACAATATGCATTTTAAACTCCCATTAAACCAATCTCCGGACTTCGTATTCAAATAATAAAGACAATAACAAATAAAAACACAACAAATCCCGATATTTTGCACATACTTGAATATTTATGAGCATAATATAAAACATTGATAAACAATGTTTTTGCCTCATTAAAGCAATCACCCAATACTTGTAAAAAAACAAATGTGAGCATAAGTATTGGCAACAATAACCAATTTTTGCCTCAATAAAATAATCTACCAATACTTACGAAAAGTGAGAAATACTAATTGCCACCCTCCCTCGTTTGACATAATAACCAAAAACATATGTAAGCATATTATATAACAATCATAAGCATTTTTATCAACAACAATATGCAATTTCAAAACATATCCAACAATGGCAATGTCTACATAAAAATGCAATAAAAACATAAAAAAAAGACGAA
Organism: Rehmannia glutinosa; assembly: GCA_016081115.2. Lineage (NCBI taxonomy): Eukaryota > Viridiplantae > Streptophyta > Magnoliopsida > Lamiales > Orobanchaceae > Rehmannia > Rehmannia glutinosa. Next base: position 131,254,070 of record CM071926.1, read on the forward strand.
CAAAAAGAGAAAAACAAATTTGCTACCTGCTCGAATATGGATTTTTCAGCAAATTTGAGGAGTTTTCTGGGCCGCTACTTCGAGGAAATTTCAATATACCCGAGTAACGTAGGTGCGGATGGTTCAACTCCTACTTGAATTTCGACCGATTGGTGAGTCCGATTTTTTGATTTTTCGGACATAGGGTTTTGCACTTTCTTCGGTATTTCTCCCGGTAGGGGTGAACAAGAATTTCTCGCGGTAGGGATGAGTTTGGAGACGCTTTGCGGTGAGGAGAACCTTGAAGAATGAACAATGGACGTGTATTTTTCACGGTTGGGTTTATTTTTGCAGAGAGATTTCTTGTGTTTGGAAGGGGAAGAACTCTTTCGACTCGTTTACCATGATGGAGAAGATATGCAAGATTTTGGATAAACACACATCTCCACAATGGTTCCTAAATTATAGCCCACTCCCAAAAATAATTAAACTTCCCTCCCAAAAAACTGATCTTAATTAAAATTACCAAACAACCCTTTTTTAAATTAAGTTATATATTAAAAATGGTAAAAACTGTTTAATCTCATCCGTTTAAAAAATAAATCAAGGCCTCGATTTGGTCTCGTGTACTCACATAAGATATGTGGATTCACCAGATTCAAGTCCTATATATATATATATATATATATATATATGCATATTAGTTTGTTTACTTGTATCAAATAGAAATAACAAAATTTGAATCCAGTTATGTAGAAATGTTTTGAAGTTTAAAAATTTTGTTTTTTTTTTTAAGTGATACTAGCACAGAGAGATGAAATATATTAGCTTCATCCGAAAATAGGAGGAAAATACGAAAACTAGAGTGGATATCAAGACTGCTGAAAAGTGGCATTTTCGGAATGGGGCGCTATTAACACCCTCAAAACTTATTAATACACCATTTTCTCTTAATACACCTCCACTTCTTTTTTAAAATTAATTTATTTACTTAATACACCCCAATAATCTCCAATTTACCCTTTCCCATTTAAACTCCAACTTTTTCCCAAAACTCATGAATGTCGACATATCTTAACTCCAACATTTTCCCAAAACTCTTGAAATGTCGAGTAATCAACAACAATTTTGTTAGAATCATAGTTCATTAATATTCCATTTAAGGGGTTACCATGGGTCATTTTAGAGTCAAAATAAAACTATGAGGCAAGGATTGATAAAATTGTAAAAGGCCGAAAAAAATTAAAACGAAGTTGAAAACCTGTTGCTTGTTTAATTCTAAGCAATTAACTATGAAATTGCTGTGATTTTTGCGATTGAAAATATTTTAACATGGAAACATGGAGAATCGATAGTTAAATATTTGTGAAGAGATAAATTTCTTGGTTTTACGTTATAACAAGGCTCATCACCTTGTAACATATTGAGGTAGAGAATCTCTGTAGTATTTCACAGTGAAGAATGTGAATCATGTTTTAATCTCTCTCCTGTCTTCCATAACCTTGTGTTGGAGTTGGTGTTGAATGAGTATAACTTGAATAAATAATAAATTGTCTCAAATTATATAATAATTCATAAATGTTCTTAAAAATCATAATAAGAATGACGAAAACTCATTGCACGTTTTCTTTCTATATAGTTCAATAAGTATTAAAAAGATGGGTGTATTTAGAAATTTGTTAGGGTATTGAGGGCATTTTAGTCCTTTTAATTAGTGGTATTTTTATATTTAAAGAGGAGGGGTGTATTGATAGGTTTTGGGGGTGTGAATAGCGTTTCCCTTTCAGAATTCTAAACCGAGTTCGAGTACATGAATATTTACAAATGACATTAACACCAAAGACTCACTAAAGATTCACGTAAATATCCATCGGATATTCGGATCAAAATAAAGGGCATATAGCAACAATTACTCAAACACTTTTTTTTCCTCTTGTGGAATTAATTGAGGTTGTGCATTTTCGAGCACTTGTTCTTCTTGATTAGTGGAACTTGTAGAGTTTCGAAACTTGAGGCACCGCTTCTTCTTCTTGATTTCGAGCTTTTCTTCGTTTTGCACACAATTCAATAAGCTCTTTAGTGATCAATAAGCTCTTTAGCATCAGTCTCAAGACCCCTCAACCTCTTGTCAAATATATTAAGCTTCTCAAAGACGCCCATTAAAAAACCCATCACAAAATCCTCTTACGCTCCTTCATCTCTTCTTCTTGCGAAGCTTCTCTTTTCTGCAGACCCCAACATAACATCCTTGAGTTTCCTTTGAGTTTCCTTTAAAGCCTTTGTATAACCATCTCTTACACTCCCCATTAAACATAATTCACGTTCAAGACGATAATTAATTTTGACATCCTTTCTCGTATCTCTTCTAATCTAGACTTGTGCAAGTGCTCTATCACAAAGATCCGTTTACGCAATTCGGTTGTTGGTTCATATATATTTGATTGTTCCAAAGCTTCTTCTTTCTCCTCATAAAACAACCTAGCTCTTTCGGAAACTTGTTTGAATTAATTTGCTCCATGCACATTATAAAATCTACAAAGCTTATTATTTTCCCAAGAATCATTGATCCTCAATTTCTTGTTCTTTGTCATTGAAATGATGTGGGATATGATTGTCATCATGTTCAATCACCCTCTTACCCGTCGCATTGGAGTAGAATTAATGTGTGCCATATCATTACGAAGTGATCTGTCAAGTGAAGGCCATTTGGTTTGCTTCCATTGCTAGCTTCAATTAAATTACCAAGAAACCCATCCCCTTCAAGAGCATCATCACTCCGGAAAACATCGAATTTTTTCCCATTTTCCTCCTCATCCATCTCTTCCTATTGTTCCTTCTCCTCATGATCAATGTCCTCGCAATTTTCAACATCCATCATCTCCAAATCCTCTTTCCTTCTTCATTCTCACTATCCTCGCCTGTGTCGCTCGATGCTCGGTCCCTCCATTAAACAATCCTTCACATCCCCCCAATAACCTCTCCATTAAATCTATCGAATCGTCCAATAAAGCCTCCAACTCCAACTCCACCTCCACCCCACCCACATTGCCCTTCTTTTTCATAGGTAACTTAAAAGACGACCTAAATCAGCTCTAGAGACCATGATACGCATACCGTTGACATAGCTAGCCCATTACTTGCCTTATAAGTAGCAATCAAGTCGACCCCTAATATTCCTATCGAAATCTGTGTGGACAAAGTCCCACAAGCCGAGCTTCTTCAAAAGCTTCTCATGCTTGGCAAAATCGAGAATTTTGTTGGGTATGACGCCAATATCGGGTTTAATTTTGCCATTAAAGTTTGCAACTTTTCTTCAATAGCTAGTCAGAGTGTTTTTGTATAACCCTTACCTTTGCCCTTACCCTTGTTCCGCTTATTGGGTCCCCGCCGGGTGTTGGAGGGTGACATCACGGATAGACACGTGGAGGTCGGTGATTGGCGGGTCCACGCCAAGAGGCATACTAGCTAGGGTTTTACTCCTCGCCTCACCCGTCGTCTTCTTTCTTCGTCCGGGCTCGGATCGAGAATGGGCTGCGGTGGAACTGTGGAAGGGTGTTTCTTGGTCGAATTTTGGTAGGGGTCGGTGATCTGGGGTTTCTTGGTTCGAGGGACGGGGAACATTCACATACGACGTCGGATTCATGGGTTTGTTCTTCTGCGGGGTTGTGGGAAGCGATGAACCGGACATGGCTTAACTATATATTTGCTTCTCTCTCTCTATATCGCCTTCGGCTTTAGGAAAGAAGAAAGGGCGATTGCACCCAAGTTTAAAAATATTGTACAGTTAGCCATGTATTATACAATTCAAATATTAGAAAGTAAGTTCAAGTAAACATGCATAATTTATATTTGTTGGAAATTTTGGTTTTGATAAAGTGGGTGTCGACCCGACTTTGACCAATTTTTCGATGGCTAAATATTTAATTCTGGAGGAATTAAATTATATATTATTAATCTACGTTCGAGTAGATGTTCGTAGTATTTTTATTTCTCAAACCGAATTTCGGTGAGTGAGAAATTAATACACGAAAGGTAGCCACATAAATGGGCATTATGTAAAGATTATGTAAAGGGAGATGAAAGGCATATGCCTTATCCCACATGGAATAAAAATCATAGTTTATCCTAGTTTATTTACTAGAAGGTGTTATTTGTTGTATAAACTATAACACAAGTGGATGATCACAAGTGGGCCACGCGCTTGCTAGCCTTCCCGACCTTGGCCAGGCCTGGGCACAGGCCTGGGGGGCTGGGCTTGGGCGGGCGGCCACTAAAGTTTTGCCACTCGAAAATGGGCTTTGCCCGGTTCGAGTATTTGATGGATTGAAAGCCCGAATGAATCGGACATTGTAGGTGTCCGTTCGTGTGACTATTGGAGTTAGTAACTCCTACGAGTGATCACCAAAAGAGCCCACTACTTATGCATTATGGAGTAGTGGGGTGTAACATCCGGGATGTTACAATTGGATTAATGCCCACTAACTTTTTATCTCCTGCAGGTGTTGGTTGTCTATAAAATCATTGTTTGTGCATTGCGATTTTACAGAAAAATTCATAGCATTTCATACACCTCCAAAAGCTATTTCTACATTCTCGCACTAAGTCCAAGAACTCTTGAAAGACTTTTCTAGTTCGAAGGTGTACGTGTTAGTGGTGCTACTACCGAAGACGTAAGCCGTTTCATCTTTGGAAGCAATACGTCAAACCGTGAGCACTAAGCCGACATAATTGCTTTGCGGAAAGAGATTCGTCTCGACTCGCTTCCTCGAAAGTTCTATCTTTTGTAATAGCTAGTTCGATTTCTTGTAATCTTACATTTTTCGTAATTTGCCATTTGAAGAGATTCCCGATCCTCGTAACTTTGTAATAATCAACAATCGCAAAGCAATTATCGAACTTCACGATGGCAAGCACAAGCGAGAACCCCGATCATCCCTCCTGCTCAAGCCGAAACCCGAAAAAATTCATGGGTTTCGACTTCAAGAGGTGGCAAAAAATCTTTGTTCTACCCGACTACCCTAAGTCGGCGAAGTATCTCGACCGAGGGCGCTCCCGTTGTTCTTTGAGAAGAGAACGAATCTTTGGCAAAACGCGCTGCGTTTGATGCATGGGGCCAGGGTGATTTCTATGCAGTAACTATGTCCTTAACGGACTTAGTGATGCACTTTAAAGTGTGTATTGTCTTTGTGAAATCCTCCAAAGAATTGTGGGATTCTTTGGAGAAGAAGTACAAAACCGAGGATCTTTGGCACAAAGAAATTTGTTGTCGGTAAGTTCTTGGATTTTGTGATGGTTGATTCTAAAACCGTGATGGAACAAGTTCGAAGTTCCAGTTGATCCTACATGAAATCTCTGCCGAGGGAATGGCTTTGGAAGCATTCCAAGTGGCCGCCTTGATTGAGAAATTGCCCCCAAGTTGGAGGAATTTCAAGAATTATCTCAAGCATAAGCGAAAGGAGATGGGACTAGAGGATCGATTGTCAAACTCGGGACTGAGGAAGACATAGGAGGATTGACTCTAAGTCCAAGCTTGTCCCTATGGAGTCAAAAGCCAACTTGATCTTTGCATGGCTCGTCAAGTAACTCGAAGAAAAGGCCTAACGATAAAGGCAAGAAACCGGTGGAAAATTCCAGGGGAGCTTGCTACAATCGTGGGCAAATCAACCATATGGCAAAGGATCGCCGTCGGCCAAAAAGAAAAAGAAAACCAAACCCGAGTCCAATGCCAATGTGGTTGAAGAAAGGGGAGGAGCCGACCCAGTTGACATGTCGGCGGTGGTGTTTGAAGCCAATTTGGTGGATAACCGAAAAGAATGGTTTGTGGATACTGGTGCCACTTGCCATGTCTCGTTGCGATAAGGATGCATTCTCTTCTTACATCCCATCGACCGGAAGGAAGCTCCATATGGGGAATCACGCCTCTTCGATGTTCTTTGGCGTTGGAACGGTGGTGCTAAAGCCGACTTCGGGAAAGGAGTTGAAGGCAAGGATGTCTTTGCATGTCCCGGACATCCGCAAAAATCTGGTTTCGGGTTCGTTCTTTGGTCAACCATGGGTTTAGACTAGTTTTTGAGTGCGAAAAGTTTGTACTTAGCAAATTTGGACAGTTCCTTGGTAGGGGTTATCTAGACAAAGGACTGACTTAAAATGAATGTAATATTTGTCGCCGTTTTGGCGAGAATATGAATAAGAATGAATCTTCTTCTGTTTATATTGTTGAGTGCTCTAATTTATGGCATATTAGATTAGGACATGTAAATCTGAATGCTATAAAAAGGTTGGTAAATTTAGAATTGATTAATTTACCTGAAGTAAACTCACAAAGAAAATGTGAAGTTTGTGTTGAAGCTAAAATGGCTAAATTACCATTTCATTCGGTTGAAAGGAGCACTTCACCTTTAGAGTTGATACACACCGATGTGTGTGATCTAAAATTTGTGCAAACTAAAGGTGGTAAAAAATATTTCATCACATTTATTGATGATTGCACAAGGTTTTGCTACTTATACTTGTTAAGAAGCAAAGATGAAGCATTAGAGGCTTTTAAAAATTATAAAAATGAAGTTGAAAATCAACTTGGCAGCCGGATTAAAATAATTCGGAGTGATAGAGGTGGCGAATATGTTGCACCATTTGAAGAACTATGTACCCGATCGGGCATAATTCATCAAACAACGACACCATATTCACTACGCGATCTAACGATGTTCTTTGAACGCAAAAACCGGACTCTAAAAGAGATGATGAATGCCATGTTGATAAGTTCCGGATTACCCCAGAATATGTGGGGGGAAGCTGTTTTAACAGCCAACCACATATTGAATAAAATACCACTTAAAGGGAAAGATAAGACACCTTACGAATTGTGGAAAAATCGTAAGCCTTCTTATAAATACCTTAAAGTGTGGGGGTGTTTAGGCTAAGGTAGCAATACGAACCAAAACAAGTTAAAATTGGACCAAAGACATTGATTGTGTCTTTGTGGGATATGCATACCAAAGTAGTGCATATAGGTTTATGATACATAAGTCGAAAATCCGGAAATGATCAAGGTACCATAATCGAATCAAGGAATGTTGTATTCTTTGAGGATGTCTACCCTTGTAGAGAAAATTAGAAGTGAGTACTAATAAAAGAACTCACGAAAACGCAAGTGGTTCAACACCAATTAGTGAAGAATCGAGGGAGACGCGAGAGGTCTAAGACGGCTAAGTCTTTTGGGCCGATTACATAACATTTATGTTAGATGGTGAGCCAAACTCGATTAAAGAGGCTCTAAGCGATCCGGATGCTCGCTCAAGAAGCTATCAATAGTGAAATCGAGTCCATTCTCGAGAACCATACTTGGGAGTTGGTTGATCTCCTGCTGGTCATAAACCTTTAGGATGTAAATGGATCCTAAAGAAGAAGTATAAAGCGAGATGGAACTATTGATAAGTATAAAGCACGGCTTGTAGCCAAAGGCTTTAAACAAAAAGAAGGATATGACTTCTTTGACACCTATTCTCGATGAGGATTGCGTCTATTCGCTTCTTGCGATTGTTGCTTTGCACAATCTAGAGATTCATCATCGATGGACATCAAGACGGCGTTTACGAATGGAGAGATAGATCTTTGAAATATACATGGAACAACCTGAAGGGTTTGTTGCACCGGTCAAGAAAAGAAGGTGTGCAAGTTAATAAGATCCTTGTGCGGACTGAAACAAGCTCCAAAACAATGGCATCTTAAGTTTGACAATACGATGTTGTCAAATGGATTTAAAATCAACGAGTGTGATAAATGCGTATATGTCAAAGGGACATCGAAGCATTTGTCATAGTTTGTCTATACGTGAGACGATTTGTTAATCATGGGCGTGAGTCATGATACTATCATGGAGACTAAAAGAATGTTAAAGAGGAACTTTGACATGAAGGATATGGGGACTTTCTTGATGTAATCCTTGGGATAAAAATCGTGAGAACTCCTAATGGAATTATCTTGTCACAATCCCACTATGTGGAGAAAGTGCTCAAGAAATTCAATGCTTTTGATGATTCACCGTCAAAGACGCCCGATTTAAGTATAAATCGGTTGCTAATAAAAGCAGAACCGTGCTCAAATGGAATACTCACGTATAATAAAGCGATCGATGTACATCACAAATTGTACACGTCCGGACTTGGCCTACCCTCAGAAATATGTTGAGTAGGTTCACGAGCAATCCAAGCCATGAGCATTGGAAAGCGTTAACCAGGGTGTTAAAATACTTGAAGTATACCTTGGATTATGGGCTATACTACTCAAGATATCCATTGTACTTGAAGGATATAGTGATGCTAGTTGGATCTCGGATTCGAAAGATTCTTATTCAACTAGTGGATACATATTCACCATTGGAAGTGGTGCGGTATCGTGGAAGTCCACGAAAGCAAACATGTATAGCTCGGTCCACCATGGAATCGAGTTTATAGCTTTGGATAAAGGCGGTGAAGAAGCGGTGGCTTCAAAACTTTCTGAAGATATTCCATGTTGGAGGAAGCCCGTGCCTTGTGATGATTCACCGTGATAGCCAAGCGGCTATAGGAAGAACGGCACGAGCAATATGTATAACGGTAAGTCTAGACATATTAAATCGGACACAATACCGTTAGGCAGTTGATCTCAAATGGTGTGATGTCAATTGACTACGTAAAGTCAAAAGACAATTTGGCGATCCTTTGACAAAAGGATCAATCGAGATCAATTGGGTAAATTGCTAGAGGGAATGGGCTTGAAGTCCACAAAGTAAAAATAACTATCATAGTGGTAACCCAACCATGATGATTTGAGATCCCAAGAACTTGGTTCAATGGGAAAACTAAACTATGAAGGTTATGTTGTAACACTTGGAAACAATGTCATAACCCATCCCTAGAAAGCAAAACCAAGTGTTGAAACACCTGCAAAGTTGTGGTGAGGCTAAGTCATTTGACTTTTAATGATTCCTACACCTCGTTGAGGTTGAGTATGGCAGATACTCGGATAGGAGATCACCTATATAAGTGAGAAGTGCGGGCGCTTCAAAGTAACACTTATGAATCCAAAGTGGTGTCCATGGCCAAACGGACACAAAACGTGAGAACAGAAGGTGTTGAGACCTTATTGTGTTAATCTTGTTGACTCGGTATACACCGTGGAGGAATAGTTCAAGCATTCGTCCACTAAGCCGCCAATGTACCCGATGGTATTGACTATGGGAGGTTAAAGCCATAAGCTACCTTTCCGAATGCAATATTGTCTCTTGAGGATCGGTTTGCGTGTCTGCATTCATGCATACATTAATTTCCACTCATGTGGGGATTGTTGGAAATTTTGGTTTTGATAAAGTGGGTGTTGACCCGACTTTGACCAATTTTTCGGTGGCTAAATATTTAATTCTGGAGGAATTAAATTATATATTATTAATCTACGTTCGAGTAGATGTTCGTAGTATTTTTATTTCTCAAACCGAATTTCGGTGAGTGAGAAATTAATACACGAAGGTAGCCACATAAATGGGCATTATGTAAAGATTATGTAAAGGGAGACGAAAGGCATGCCTTATCCCACATGGAATAAAAATCATAGTTTATCCTAGTTTATTTACTAGAAGGTGTTATTTGTTGTATAAACTATAACACAAGTGGATGATCACAAGTGGGCCACAGCGCGCGCACCCGCCCTTGCGGCCGGCCCGGCACAGGCCAGGGCCTGGGCTTGGGGCTTGGGCTTGGGCTTGGGCTTGGGCGGGGCTGGGGCTTGGCTTGGCGGGCGGTCGGTCGTGTGACTATTGGAGTTAGTAACTCCTACAAAAGATGGTGAGTCACCGGTGAAAAGAGCCCACTACTTGTCTGTTATGGAGTAGTGGGGTGTAACATCCGGGATGTTACAATTGGATTAATGCCCACTAACTTTTTATCTCCTGCGGTGTTGGTTGTCTATAAAATCATTCTTTGTGCATTGCAGATTTTACACGAAAAATTCATAGCATTTCATACACCTCCAAAAGCTATTTCTACATTCTCGCACTAAGTCCAAAGAACTAGCCAGTCTTTTCTACGTTCGAAGGTGCTTACGTGTTAGTGGTGCTTTCTTACGAGAAGACGTAAGCGTTTCATCTTTGGAAGCAATACGTCAAACCGTGAGCACTAGCCGGGCGTAATTGCTTTGCGGAAAGAGATTCGTCTCGACTCGGCTTCCGAAAGTTCTATCTTTTGTAATAGCTAGTTGGTTTCTTGTAATCTTCTGTTTTACGTAATTTGCCATTTGAAGAGATTCCCGATCCTGTAACTTTGTAATAATCAACAATATTTCATATATTGAAATGGAAAGTGTTTAGAAATGTCTAAATGGACAAAAGCTACTATTTTACATTTCAAAATTCAAATCATTCTGAATCTACCATCAATATAAACCATTGTTTTGTGATTGAAGCCTCGGAGGTTCAGATCCATTTGTTTTGCCAGTTAATATTGATGGTGCTTTATAATTTCATTTTGGACAGACAGATCAATGGCAGCAAAGTTGGGCCTTATAAGGCCCATTTGTTTTGTCAATTTGCTCGTGCTTTTTCTTTCCATGAGGGAAATGGGCCTTATTAGACTCAACTTTGCTGACATTGATTTGTCCTAAATGAAATTCTAAGGCAATCAATATCCTATTCAACTGCATTAGGCCCAACTGAAATATTCATTGGCAGAACAATGGATCCGAACGCTTCAATAAGAAAAGTTCAATCTTGCCCATCTTCAACAAATGGAGCTCAGTTTAATTTTTGACAGATTTAAATGGATCTTAATTTCCAAGCTAACGTCAAACCATCTTAGTTCATTTACAAATAAATAAAACCCAAAAAGAAGCCGGTCCATAATGGCTTAGCTCTCATTTATTTCACATTTTGTGGTTCATTTTATATTGAACTATTTAAAGTAAAAAAAAATTACTAGAGTTTTATGTCAGAAAGAAAATGTATTTGGACTGTATGGAAATATTAATTATATACGTATACATGTAAGCAAGCGTTTGGTTTATAAATTTCTATGCGATATGAATTTTTTCGAGAATGTATTAGTTTATGATATCTTCAAAAGAATAACTTGTATGTGACAATAGATCTGGCAAAAGTTTGGGCCGGATATTTTTCTTTGCTTAACACAACCTAACCCAAAACACATTTTTATGCATTAAATGTGTATGGCTAGTTGGACCTCTTGGTAGGGTCAAAGTAAGTCGATCTAGTTCGAACCTACAAAAATATAGTCTAGTCTAGTCCTATTATCGGGTCGACTAGGGGCCAAGCTGAAAATTGCCAACTCTATGTGACAATACTATCTTTAACCAAAATAATAATTTCTGAGCTCTATTATTAGTTTTATGTCCCTTTAATCAAACTTATTGGGGGACTCAAGATTCCTGATGTGGATTCCGTAACTTTTTTTTTTTTTTCCTTATTATTATGTCAAACCAATATCACGTAGATTAGGGATGTCAACGGGCGGGGAGCAATCTCCATTCCCATCTCGGCGTGCCATGAAATCCCCATCCCCGTCCCCACGACACAAACGGAAAAACTCCCCGGCCGCGAGAACCCCCATCTCCAGCGAGACAAACGGGGAAAAACTCCCCCATCCTCACCCGCGGGATCCCGCTCTCGCGTGGATTCCCGCCCCGTTTTTATTTTATTTTTTTGCAAAAAAAAACTATTTTTTTTAAGATGATTTTTTAATATTTTAAAAATATATAAATTATATAAAAAAACTAATAAAGCATTCATTATACAAAATAAATAAAATAAATTAAAGATTTTTATTTTATATATTTTCTTTGGATATATTTATAATATATTATATATATTTAAAATATTATATTATATATTTAATATTCGGCTCCCATGGGAACGGGGCATGGAATATGATCCCCGTCCTCGCCAACGGAGAAAAAAAAATCCCCGCCCCATTCCCATGGGGAAATTTTTTGAGGAATCCCACCCTATTCGGGCGGTTCCTGGGAAATGGGGAATCCCCCCACATTTTCATCTCTAATGTAGATAGAAAATTAATATTTTTCTTTATGAATTTTAATTATTTTCTTTATAGCCGAGTAGACATGGGAAAGATTAAGATCGACCGCCAAGTCGGTTGAGCGAGAGAAGGATCCTTCTAAAAAAATTCGACAAGATGAATTGGAAAAAGTCAACGACGATCGAGATGAAATGGCGGAACAAACATGCCACCAAAGCCAATGCCAACACAATAAGACAAATAGTAAAATATTGTTGTGAACCATGCAACTCATGCAAAATAAGGAGATGACAAGTGTTTCACTCAAGATTTGATGTAATATTACCCTCTCACTAATTGTATTAGTATAAATAGACCTCATTTATAGTAAGGAAAATACTTTTGGCACCAATAATAAATGCTCAGAATTAATACAACTTGCTTTGGAATTGACTAGAGTTCGAGCTCGCTTTTTCCAATAAAGTATATTTTAATTCTAGTCCTATTGTCTTATTTTAAATCCAGCCACAGAAATGCGTCGTTGATCGAAACGGGCGTAAGTGTTTTCAAATTAGTAAAACATCTTAATTCTAATCAAACATCATTGATATCAATCTAATTTGACAAAATAAGAATTATAAGCCTGAAATGGCAGCTATAGACCTAGGTTATTTTCAAAACCTTAAAACTAAAAATAAGTGGAATTTCTGAATTCTTGTTAAAAGTGAGTAAAATAAATAACAGTGAAAATATGGGAAAATTCCAATGCAATGAACAAACGACCTTTAGGAGGTTTCAAAGGTTCAAAAGGGTTTGTATGTAGGTCCCGAATGGGCTGTTTGTTGGTCCAATTTTAGATGGGCTTATGACAAAAATACCCATATTTTTTAACTCAACGTCAACTTTTACGTTATTTTTATGCAATTTTACCTAAATTTACGCTTTCGGTGCAATTTTATCTAAATTTACGCTCTCCGCTCTTTTTTTACACAACAATAGGCTCGACAAAAAATTCCCGAAAAATTGTGCGCTTTGTTTCAACATTGTTTCAAACATGTTTAATTTACGTGTTTCAACATTGTTTCAAACATGTTTCTAACATGTTTCAAACATGTTTACGTGTTTCAACATTGTTTCTAATAGGGGTGACAATTTGGGTTGGGTCCGGGTTCGTGGTCCGGGTTCGCAGGTTCGCGTGTCAAAAACAACCGACCCGGACCCGACTGTTTAATTATTCGTGTCGAGAATCTTGAACTCGGACCCGACACGCTTATTTCACGATAACCGGACCCGACCCACTTAACCCGTCTAATAAAATTATTTTAATATATATTTAATATTTTTAATCAATAAATTTATTTTTTTCTTAATCATGCACTATTCGATCAATAAAAATATTATAATTCACAACACACAAAAAGAAATGACATAATTGCACAAATAACATAATATACTAATCATATTTTGAGGACAATATTCAAAAAGATATGCATAATAATAACTGATAAGGGCAAAATACGGTCTGGGCCGACCTGACAGGTCTATGGCATTGGGCTGACCTAGCAAGGCCCATAATATTGGGCCGATCTGTTGAGCATTAGATATTGGGCCGATCTGTGGAGGCTTGCAACATGAGGTTGATCTAGGGCTTATAAGTATTGGGCCGACCTACTGAGCCCATAAATAGGTGGAAGGCTTATCATATGGGCCGACCTGTCAAGGCCCGAGTACAAGTGGTTGTATGAGTGACTTGTTGCGAGGTCAGCTGTGTTAGGCCGACTTATCAGCCTTGCACGGTAGGCCGATTTGTTGTTGACCCATCGAAGTCTAACATGACTTGAAGGAAGAGGTCGGCTCGGCTCGAGAGATCATGATCTTATGCAATCGAGGATGCCTTGGAAACGTAAGGGGGCTTCGCACAATACAATGGACCGACGTGTCCTGAAACAGGTCGGAGCTATGGTCTTACGGGCGTAAAATTAGGGTTTTTAAGAGATCCGATCCTAAACTAATGATGACTCTGACACCAAATCGTAACGGAATCCCGGATTTTACGGAAACCCTAATCCTAGCTAAGGTATAAAAGGCCCAAGCCCAGGTTCATTCTAACCTAATCTCTCATTTTTACTGTTACATTGTTTTTCTCTCTCTAGCCTTTACTTTCTTTCCAAGACACTGACTTAAGCATCGGAGAGGGTACGCCGGAGCCCCCCTCCGGCCCCCCTTGTGCAGGTTTTGCGGAGGACGTCGTCTTGGAAGGTGGTCGGCGAGGAGAAGTAGTTTTTGGGAGCAACCAATAACAAATACATAATTAATGAGGTTTTATCATTTGAGTTTTAAAGATATTTCTTGTTTGTTGTTTTTTTCTTACAATTAATTATTTACTTAATTTTTTTAAATTCACAAACGGGTTAGACGGGTTAAACGGGTCATAGTAGGTTGACCCGGACCCAACCTATTTAATTGGCGGGTTAGTGGTCCCGACCAATTTTGACCCGACCCACGAAGCCTGGACCCATACCCATTAATTTCGTGTTAGGTTAGTGTCGGTTTGCGTGTCGGGTCCTAAATTGACACCCCTAGTTTCTAACATGTTTCTTTTAAGAAAAATAGGTAAAAAAATTGTATTTAAACATCGAAAACTTCATTGAAACAACAAAGAAATATCGAACAACATTAAAAAGGTATGGAAACAACCTTAAACAACGTAAAAATATTTAAAACACAACATGAATAAAAAGAGCTTAAAAATTGTATTTACACATTGAATACCACATGAAAACAAAAAACAACTATTAGAACAACATTAAAAATATTATAAAACAACACCGAAACAATAGAAACAATGTACAAAATAATATATGAATAAAAAACAACATAAAAAAAAGGTTACGAGTTATTTAGAAACATCGAAACAATAAAGAAACAACATAGAAACAACATAGAAACAATAAAGAAACAAATTTAAACAACCTCAAAACAACTTATATAACATATAAAACAATGCATGAACAAAAAGCGAAAAACAAAATAATCAAAAAATAGCAAGGAATGTTAAAAAAAATTTAGGTACAAAAGTAAAAAAAAAAATAGGCACAAGAGTAATATAAGCGTATTGTGTGGTAATGGTACAAAAAACAACGTATTCTGTGTAATTTCCCCATTTTAGAATATGTCCTCATTCAGAAATCATGCATTTGCTCCCTCTAAGTTCTAAGCCTGGAGAAGAAAATAGAATAATACTATGTATCACCTCTTAATTTTATGACCTTTCTTTTTCAAACCTCTTTCTTTTTTTTTTTTTTTTTTTTTGAAGTTTTTCAAACCTCTTTCGATTTTTTCTAGGAGAGTATTGAAATAAGTTCACTTGGTTGGATTTAAACAGGGGATAATTACAAAAACACCCCTGAGATTTAGGCTAATTACAAAAAAAAAAACAGGGATGTTTCAAAATTACCAAAAACTCTTTGAGGTTTGATTCCATCTTACATTTTCTCCCTTCATAAACAACAAACATTTCAAAACCTCCATGATATTTCTAGAAATATTAATTGCAGTTGATCCCTCAATTTTAAGGCATAATCAAACCTGATGGGGCTTTTTGTAATTTTGAACATCTATAGGTTTTTCTGTAATTAGCCCAAACCTCAGAGGGTCTTTTGTAATTATCCCTTTAAACAATCAATATTTTCCATACAATATAGGATCTCACATTTTGAAACGCGGAACGAAAAACAAAAATGTAAAATCTAACTCGTGATAAATACTACTTAGCCTAATTGCAAAATTGGTCCTATGAGAGTTTTCAATCGTTTAGAAGTTTTATTGTTGTAGTGCTTTAATCCTCTAAATATTTGTTTTGTAAGTATTTTTAGGGCGGTTGAATATTATTAAGTTTGAGATTATTCTCTTTTCCAAAGCTTATCTACGTTATTAACGTATTTAAGATTACTTTGTGTGCGTTATTTATTCTCGTTACGCTTCCGCCGCATCGATCTGTACCTAAGGGTTAGCAATTTTAGTCCTATAAATGTTTTAGGTAATAATTTTGATCCCGTAAGATTTTGATTTTGTGCAATTTTGATCAATAAGTTCTAATTTGTGCGGTTTTGGTCCGATAAGTTACGATTATGTGCGATTTTGGTCCCAATGAGTGTTCTAATATTTCATTTGTTCCCACAATATTCTTGTTATTACTTTTTAGCCAAAATACCCAAAATACCTATAACCTTAAAAAGTTCTAGGACTAGAATTGTTATTTCAATTAAACAAGAGAATCGTCTAAGACCGAAACGCCACATCATGAAGTTACAAAATTAAGATTGTCAATCCCTTATTAAGTCAATACTACTCCTTTCACTAATCAATATAGCATCAATAATAGAGATTGCTAAGCAATATAGCATCAAGAAATTAGCAGTTAGCAATAAACCGATGAACCTTTAAAACTTACCAACAAGTTATCTCATAAATCCGATCAAAAAAAATAAAAAATAAAAAAACAACTTATCTCGTAAATAAACAATCATGAGACAATTAGATAGACATAAAAAATAAAACTCAAATCCAACCGTAGAATCTTGAAGCCTCAAGATGAGAGCATGTTATTAATTTTTGTACGTGTGTATAATCATCATGATCAGTGTGTGTTTTTGAGACCCTTGTTCTTGTCTTCTTGATACAATCTTAATTGACAATTTGGCACTTCAGAAACCTTTGGGCCAAAATAATTTTAATCCCCATTACCTATGTATGATCTCACTGAATTAGTGCTATGTACTGTGACACTTTTCTTTTTCATATATGGTTGAATCTATGTTGTTACACACTAAATTAAGTCATGGTGCATTGAAGGTTGAAGGATAGCCTTTGTATGGCTCAATTAATCCCATATACACATCATATAATTGGCCAAACATAGCATTATGGCTAGGCCAGGACCCATTTGCAGAATTATGGACCTATTTTTATTGTTATTATATCTTAAGCATGAATAGTGCACAATATATTACAAAGGGTGCTATGGGTTGTTAGGTTTTGAGAAGCAAGTGCATTAATAGACCCACCAAATTATGTTACATTCTCTCATACCTTTTGATTTTGGAACACCCTTTTATAATATTACTTTAGTTTTATCATTATAGTGTGATTAAGTTATTATTTTGTTTTTTAGTCAGAAATGGATCATCTAAATTTAATTTATGTGAACTTCTTGTGGAGTTCGAGAGAGAAAAGAGAGGAATGCATCTATACATCCACCTCTACGTACATACGGATGGATCCACACCCATTATTAGTTCCGTTCTAAATTTATTTAAGAAAAATATTTTGTATAAATATTTTCAATTATATTTCTTTAAACAATGTCATTCGATATTCATGTAATTTTTTTGCAGCAAATTGTATTAATATCAACCACATTTTGTCTCTATTGTTCCCATTTTTGTTTTAGTTGTTTGTGTGTGTAGCTATAAGTAAAGTCGCTATCAACATTTCAAAAAAGCCGCCACTAAAGAGTAGCTTTAGCTTTTCTCTTATATTAGCCCTTAACACATACATCTAATGCATTTCAATGCTCCCCACTTACAAGTGTGGTTCATATTGTGTTTTCTTCCTTTCTTTTTCTTCATAATCCTAATAAAGAAAAATAAACAAATAAATAATAATAAACACCCACCTTATGTATGTATGAAGATCAAAAATTTTCTCATTGCCTATGATATATAACATGATGTAATGCCCACTCGTTATTGTCCTTCAAAGTTTAGGTCAAAATATTATTAGTTTTGTTAGAGCTTTCTCAATGTATCTCCTGTGCATGTCAATGTGGGAAGAATCCATAATTATAAGCCCAGATTCTTGCTTCCTGACGTAAATTAGACACACTCACATTTATATATATTTATTTATATATGAGACAATTACTTAAACATGATCTAACTTATGTACTACTTCAGATCATTAATTTGTCCTCCGAAGTCGAGAGCATTTCTACTTGAACAAAAACAATTAATAGAAAATTATTTCTAGAAGTTCTATTTTCTCCATATTTGGAATCAAATATCGTTTTCGATCAAATATGATCAAGTGTTAGATCTCCAACTTGATCTTTGACAAGCTAGCTTATTTATTTATTCTTAAGAAAAATCGAAAAGAATGAAATATTTGACAGTATAATAAGGGAAAAATTCACTTTTGGTCCCATTAGACTTACCCCCGATGATTTTAGTGTCATTAGACTCACTTTTAGTCCTAAATCGACATTTTTCACCAAAAATAGTCCCATATGATTGGAAAACTGAAATTTTCTTTGTTGCTCGTTAAATAATTAACGGAAATCGTTATGAAGACAAAATTGGTCTCATAGGACATCAAAATTAAATTTTTAACGACAAAAATGGTCCCATATGACACCAAAGTTAAAATTTTCACCAAAAATTGTCTCATTATTCTGTTTTTTTTGTTAAATTTAATATCATTGATGATAAAAATTATTTTAATTTTTATATTTTGCGTTATTTATTTAAATTAGTATTATGAATGTCCCACTTGAAAACAAAAAAAAATCTCTGTCCTTCAATATTTTTCTAAAAACATCTTTTTCAGTGCGTTTTATTTATTTCCTAAAACAATTTCTTTTACTTAAAATAACAAATAATTTTCCTATATTTTTTAAGTTTAAATCACTTCTTGATTTTGAAAAATATATGTAGTTCAACTATCAATAAAATAAAAATATTTACGATATTAAATAATTTCATAATTTTTATACATAGGACTTATTTTAAAAAGATTTAGAAAAATACTATTAAAATATTTTAGTATAGTTAAATTATAAATACTATTAAAAATATTTTAGTAATGTTAACCTATCTCACATTTTTTATTTTTTATTTTTTAAATATTATATTTTTATTTTTATATTTTTAAATCAAACTTTTACATTTCCCCAAAAACAAATAATCAAACTTTACATATATACACATACATGCAAGATTTGGTTATATGAGATCAATATCCCGGGCAAGAACATAGGGACCAAAAAAAAAAATCAAACTTTACATATATACACATACATGCACTGGGTTTTATATGCATGTATTTGATTTTGTTTTTAAGTATTACACATTTACAAAAATATATTATTTAATATCTACTTTTAAAAGTTATTTTCAGAAAATTTAAATTTTATAACTCGGGTTATAAATTTTATCATTTAAATTACTTTGTTAATTTTCTAATTAAAATAAATTATACATGTATTGAATCTTTTTTTGTATTACACATTCACAAAAAAAAAAAAAATAATTAACATCTTTTAAAAATTATTTTCCAGAAATTTATTTTATATAAGTTGAATTATAAATTTTATCATTTAATTTTACTTGTCAATTTTTTAATTATAACAAATAAAAAATAGTAACTTTACTGATAATATATTTTTAAAATAGATATTAGTTATATTTAGTATTTAGAGAAAAATTCACTTTTGGTCCCTTTAGACTAAGCACTGATGATTTTAGTCCCATTGTTCTCACTTTTAGTCCCGAATCGCATGTTTAACTTTCGGTTTGTGAGTTTTGATTTATTAATTTTTAATGGTGGGACCATTAGTGAGACAAGAAAAATCTTATGGGACTATTTTCAATACATAAGACTAAAATCATCAGGGAATAAGTCTAATGAGATTAAA
Source organism: Rehmannia glutinosa (assembly GCA_016081115.2). Taxonomy (NCBI): domain Eukaryota; kingdom Viridiplantae; phylum Streptophyta; class Magnoliopsida; order Lamiales; family Orobanchaceae; genus Rehmannia; species Rehmannia glutinosa. Next base: position 131,273,744 of record CM071926.1, read on the forward strand.
AGTGAATTTTTCTGGTATCAATAAATACAAGTACTATAATGGTGTGATAGAAAAGAATATAAAAATATTGAAATCCAACAAGAACCCTGGACATAGATAAATACAAGTACTATAGTGGTGTGATAGAAAAGAATATAAAAATATTGAAATCCAACAAGAACCCTGGACATAGATTTGATTAGACAAGACAATAGCAATGTTCAAATTTAGACCACTTGTTCAAGAAAAAAAAATGTAGAGATTATGCTCCGGAGCAAAGCTCAACTAGTGCAAAGGTTGGGTTGCGATGCCTCTTTCTTTGACTAAATGTAAAGTAGTGTGGAGGTTCAATCCACTTTGTAATATATTGGAGGAGAATTAAGCGTGTGATGACTTCAAGATATATAAACAAGCAATTTCGGGACCCTAACTTCGTAGATCACATATCTCGCGATTCATATCCTCCAAAAATTCTGCAGGACAGAAGCGGAGTGGGACCGTTCATCATTTAAGAAGATGTAGAGATTATGACAATCATATTAATTGGCAATGCTGGGCAAAGAAAGTATACCAATATTTCCAACAGGATAAGCCTCCAAAAACGAAAATATGCACACCAATTTTTCTTCTTTGTACGTGTGTGTGTGCAATGTGTAACTGAGTGTTCAATATGTCTGATGATAGTAATTAAGATTCCAACTTTGTCCGTTGAAAGTACTTGATATCAGCCTTTTTCCATTGGTGTTTTCCTTTTTTTTTTTTTTTTTTTTTTTTTTTTTTTTTGGTTTTGATTTATTTTCTGAGTATAGATGTTGAATAAGAAAAAAAGAAAGCAAAGATTGTTTGACATATTAATGTTCTTTCAGATAAGATATATAACAATTTTAAATATTTTTGGAAATAATACACCAAAAAAAAAAAAAAACAAATGAAATAGACTCCTAATTAATTATAGCCATACATCAGAATGAAACCAACAAAAGAATGATCACTTTTCTAATTAAATATTGAAGGTCCAAACATAATATAAAGTGTGTGCAGAACATCTATTCTTACCTAATTGGGAGTTGCAATTTACAAAGTGGAGAAGAGGCACAATTGGTGCTTGTGAGCACGAGAAGAATGTAGAACAGTGTATTAGAGAGAGAAATGATGGAAAAATTAAATGATTGCAACAATTAAGATTTGTTTGTTCTCATAATCAGGTCTATTAACTTTTTTTTTTTTTAACTTCATAATTTAATTGGCAAAAGGTTAGTGGTGGGAAGTGTAGGGATCAACTACGCGTATATCATAGTAAAATGAGATAATTATAAGAACCACCCTAGAGTTTATCCTTAATTAAAAGAAAATCATTTAATTAACAAATACCTTTGATATTAATTTGTTTCTGTTTTACAAAAATGCACAATCAATGGGGTAATTTATTAGCTAAATATGAATTAAAAATTCTCACTCCCACGTAAGCGTCTGCAAAGATGGAGCCAAGTCCCAACAAATGAGGTCCTATCCTAAAACAAAATGGCGGTGATAGGAAGAAGCAACTCACTTGGCTCATAAAATAGGCTCTTTTTCGATGGCTAATCCATGTGTGGAAGAAGCTCACAAGTGACATATTTCAAAAAAAAAAAAAAATAATAAGAAAGTAAGATGCAATTTGTTTTGAACCTAATTGGCGAGAGGGTATTTAATTCAAACCTATTGGCTTTTACACTTTCATTATTGGATTCAACCCTAAATTAAGAACTATCAAACTCTTAAATTTTGGTGTCTAATTGTTTTATTTAGGCGCATATGCATGACAAAGATCTTCTATGGCAAGCTCCATAGCATTTAATATTTGTTTTTCACACGTATACGTATAAACTTTTACACATGACAGATAATATAATTTAATAAATGATAAAATTGCAATAAAGAGTCTTGTGTAGACAAAAACTTGTGTCCAGGCCGATGCGGCGGGTCAAAAAACCCGTTAGACGGATCCTAACCCAAAGCCAACATCATTACCAAATCGTATTTTTGTAATATTCCGCGGGTGGTTACATTTTTTTAATATAAAGCAATGATATAGTATCACTAGGCTCCGAAAAGTATTAATTGTTTCCCTAAAAAGTATTAATAATCTCTCTTAAATGTAATAGTAATTTTCATGAAAAATATTTTAGTATTCCCTCTTAAATGTATTTAATAATTCATCCTGAAAAGTATTAATATTTCCCTAAAAAGTATTATTAGTTCCACTTGAAAAGCATTAGTTCTTTCCACTGAAAAATTTTATAAGTGTCCCTAAAAGTTATTAGTTTTTCTTTGAAAAATATTAGTAATTTTTCTCAAAAGTATTAGTAGTTTCTTTGAGAAGTATTAGTCTTTTCCCTAAATGATATTTTAGTAGTTTCTCTGAAAAGTAATAGTATTTCCTCTAAAAAGTATTATTAGTTCATCCTAAAAGTATTAGTTTTTTCCCTGAATTTTTTTATTAATGTCCCTAAAAGTTATTAGTTTTTTCCCCTCAAAAGTATTAGTAATCTCCGTTAAAAGTATTAGTAATTTCATTGAAAAGTATTAATCTTTTCCCTAAAAGATATTTTAGTAGTTTATCTGAAAAGTAATAATGTTATCCCTGAAAAGTATTACTAGTCCATTTGAAATGTATTGATTTTTCCCTCATTAGCAGTTCATCTTTTAATTTAGTCATGCAAGTTGAAATACAATTGTACAACCTATTAGGAACATTTAGTTGAATGCAATTATGTAGCACAAGCAAAAACCAAATATATTGTCTTTTTCCTTCGGTTTCCAAGCATAAACCTGATTATCACTCTTTTCAAGTTGAGATGTATTCATTCAAAAATGATTAATGGAAGGAATTTATATATCCCTGTTTTGCTTCTCCATTGCAGCCAATGTTGTCTTTTCCTTTGATTTCACTCAAAATGTGAAACATTTTCTTTTTATCCTTTTGCTTCACTAATGAAAAATTATCTTCCGCTTATAGTCCATGATACTGATAAGGTTAAAGGAATACATGAATTTTCACTTGTTGAGGTTGATGGGTCTGCTCTTATTTACGTAGAGCAGGAAATTGAAAAACAAAGAAAAAGAAACGGATGTATTTTAATCCATACTAGTGTGCTGACCCGTGCGATGCACGGAAGATGTAACGATGAGTTGAATTGATATGCTATTCATATGTTAATGATTTTTCGAATTATGTAATTTGAATGTATACACCTTCCAATTGTAATGAGCAAAAAAAAAAACAAAGATTACAAACGATGTTTTCAAATTAAAACACTATTTGTACATATTACAAATTTTCGAATGCTTCTTTATACACAACATTCATCGTTTGTTTATTTTTGATTCGTCATCACCACAAACTAATATTTTCAAACCCTTACGATTCGTAACTCGGGAAACCGCAACGTATAATCGGCCATGATCAACACTGGATTCTTCAAGTACAAACCGACATTGGAGAGAGATTGGCCTTGACTCTTGTTTATAGTCATGACATAAGATACAATGAGAGGACATTGCCTCCGTTGGAACTTGAAGGCGATTAAAGAGATCCGATGGTGTCAATGTCATCCGCGGAATCAAAACTTTATTACCGCATTGGTTCCCGTGAGAATTTTTGCCTCAAGTACATGCTTGGCAAGCCTCGTAATCACCAAAGTCTTGCGTTACACAATCCATTTGAATGGTTCATATTCCTCAAGAGCATAACTGAGTCCCGACCTTCAAATGCAACTCATGATTAGGAACCCCCCAGAACATTTTATCCCATTCAAAAATTTAGGAGTGTGCGGATCATGCGGGGAAGTCAACATTAGCATCGATTTACACGTGCTATCGAACTCAAATAGGTGATAGGTGTGAGTTTTGCTTGTATTTTGGGGCATATTTATGGCTAAAATGGTGATTAAACGTGCATAAACTCATATGAATTGGTTCATATTCGTTCTTTCTGGAAAGATATTATGCTTTGCTCGTTTGTAGGAATTTAACGATAATTGAAGTAATTTGGAGACAAATACGAGCATTACGAAGAAGAAATACCACAAACGAGGCAAAATAGAAGACGCACGGGTAGGGCGCGCGCTGAGCACCACCCGTGCGCCCGGGAAGGGATTATTGAAGGTACGGCAATGCGCACGGGTAGCCCGTGCGTACACGCACCACCCGTCGCCATCAAGATTTGGAACTCTCTACGGCAATGCGCGCGGGTAACCCGTCGTCCCACGCCACGCACCACCGGCGCGTTTGGTTAAAAGTATTGTTTGCCCTACGGTATGACGCACGGGTAACCCGTGCGTCCACGCACGTCCCGTGCGTCCCCTGGCCATCTTCAGATTTTTGACAAACAAATGCCCTAGACTTTTGAGGAGGTATATAAGCACTTTTTGGGGTGCACACCAAGGATATTCGACATTTTGGGATCTACCACACAAGACAAAAGGTCTATTCTTGGAAGAAGACATCAAGGAGACAATCGGGTTGCATTGGAGCTCAAGGAACGAAGATACATCGAGAGATTGTCGACTTTCCTAAATTTTTCTTGCTTCTCTTGTAGTTTTCATCTTTCATTTTTAGTTGTCATGTCTATGAACAATTTGTCTATGAGTTGTTTAGAAATCATGTGTAGCTAAACTCTCGAGATTTCCGGGTTTTGGTAGTAGATTAATGAACTCTTGTTGAATGTTTTAATCTTAGTTGAAGTTATTATCTTGAAGCCTATTTGAGTACTCGGAGCTTATTCTTGTTTTATCACTTGATCAATGATTTAACTTGTTTGATATATTGATTCATAACTAGAGATATGAGTTTCAATATTAGATCTTGAGTACTTTCGACACAAATATTTGCATGAATCGAGAGGTTGGTAAATATTTGTGAAGACAATTGATCTTTTGAACTTTTGGGAGTTGAATACTTCATGTTGAGTAGAGATGCTAGCATAGGTATTTCAATCTACGTTTTATATGCATCTCGAGAGGGAGGATAAAACATCTTTGTGATCGTCTTATAGGAATATTGATAATAACTTGGCTTTGATTAAATCGGACAACAAGAGGGGTATTAATCGAAACCTTAACTCGGGAATCCATCTCATCATCTTGATACTTCTATCATTTGTATTATCTTAATCTTGTGTTTTAGTAGTCTAGATTGTCTTAATCTCATAACAAAAATCATCAAATTACGATCGTCTAAATAAAAATAAGATTGTCTTAGTTCAATACTTAGCGTACAAATTTATTAGTCTCCGTGGATACTACCTTGCTACCCTTTTCTATAACGTACACCGTACACTTCCGGTGAGCTAAAAATAAAGGCGAACAATAGGTCCGCCCCTCCGATGAGTTTAAAGACGTCATATATTGATTCATAGATTCGACAACATTTAAGGTAGGAGCTAGTATAGCTCTTTCTTTCAAGTAAATCGCGTTCGGATCATCAATGGCGTCTTTAAACATTGGATAAGTACTTTCTACAATAGTTGCAATCGGATCACCGAAGATTCAAGCCGGATATCTTGGTATATCAATCATGGCACAACCATCATAGGAACCTCCGATTGTTCCATCACCAATGCTTGCGATCCATTATGAGAATTCGCCAAATCTTTAAAATCATTTGCTATCACCAAGGTTTTGAAGACGCATGTTCTTAGTCAATTTAAGGACAATGCGGTCTTTCTACAAATCGACGCGTTAATGGACACATTAACAATATCTTGCCGAGTTCCTTGGGAATAACAAAGATCCTGTCTAAAATCCCCACCAAGGACAACGGTTTTCCCTCCAAAAGGTTTATGTTCCAACTTGGGTCGATGAGTTTCAAAAGACCTCGTAAAGTCTCGTGTAATGCCTGGAAGCAATGCTTGTGCATCATCGGTGCCTCATCCCAAATTATAAGTTTAGAACGAATAATAAGCTCAACAAGCGGACTCCACTTGATTGATATTGCAAGTTAAGTCGATGTGGGTTCAATGGAATAACAAATCGCGAATGTGCGATCCTCCCACCGGCAATAGAAGAGAAGCTATACCGCTAGATGCAACATTCAAAGATAATTTCTCCTTTCGACCTCAATCCTCAAGATAAAGCCTTCCACAAAAATGTTTTTCCTGTTCCTCCATATCCGTAGACAAAGAATATCCCACCTTTATTTGATCGCACAACACGCATTATCGTTGAGTAAACTTTATGCTTTGCTCATTGTTAAGTTTCGAGACGAGGTCTTTGTTCTCTTGCAAAAGAACATCACAATCATAACGCAACTCGTCATATATAAGTCCATTTCGGTTTGCTATGAGCGGTGTCAACCGCATCGGAAATGGCATTGAGTCAAAATCACGCAGACTCCTACCGAGATTTCGCAATAATTTCTCAATTTCCAACAACGTAAGATTCTTGATTTCGTTCTCACTCAAAAACCAAATCTGTTTCATAAGATCATAATACTAATCATTTATACAAATTAATATTATAAAAAATATAAAAGGCTTTAGTAATCAACATAATTTTTGGTAAATAATACCTTGATGTTGTAAAAGGCATCGACGTTTGTATAAAATATCATCGAAAGAAATTTCCAACATTTGCTCCAGGACATTATCCGGTTGGCTCAAGGAGTCGGATGAAAGCAATGATGCAAATAAACCTCTAAGATTCTCCGAGAAGCCCAGGGCTAAAATTCATTGATGGTATCAATATATTCCCTATCATCTTCTAACAATCCTAGAGCAAAGCAAGCCTCTCGATAGGAAGAATGTTGAACACCGTCGACCTTCTTATAGTCTTCATGGCACGTTGCTCTACGAACAACATTGAGAAGACACCCGGATAGTACATATCACCGGCTCAGGGAGGGCACATAAAAACTCGTCCTATAGATTTGCCAATTTGTCTCGGCATCCATTTTACGAGATTCGGTTTCCACGTGAATTTTGTGGGAGCTTGAGCATATGTTAGCTCTCTTGCTTCATGATAGATTTTATTCGATTCCATCTATGCTAAAAACATACTTTCTTTTCTTGAATCCTTCTTAAGAACGTCATCTATTCTTTCAAGAATCTGAGAAAATAATGTTTTGTTCATCGGGAAGATGAAAACTTAAACGTTCAACTGGAGGATATTTATATTAAATTTCGAATCCCAGTAGTCTCCATGTTGCCTCGCAGGACGAAACATACCTACAATCGTAATACATTCCCACCTCGCCAACATTTTTCCAGTTCTTCGTCATTGCTACTCGTATAGAACGATGCGGTGACACGGTCATTTCCTTTATTAACATACTTGAACAAATACTTTATCGACCTTGATTGGTTACACCATTCCACATTGATGTGAGCTCCATATTTCATCAACAAATAACGATTGTGCAGCACAACATATTTGTTGTCAAGAGGTACTCCATTTTTTTCCACTGTCCTCCCATTATTCCTACGTCTATAACGTGGATAACCTTCATCATCAATAGTCGTCACATCTACAAATTTTTTCGGAAATGTTTAGTGCAAATGCCATCACCCATGCAAGAGAAGTTTTTCTAACATCACCGCATGGACCATGTATCATATGGTCCTTCACTACGTAATAACATGGGTCTAAACTCTCGTCGGGTATTTGGTGATATAAATCGATTTATATCATCGGCAATCGGATACTTGTTTTCTTTTGCCAAAAACACCAAAATATGGGCATGTGGCAAGCCACGTTTTTAAAACTCTATCGTGTATACAAGCGCAATAAAAACAAAAGGAAAAAAATTAGAAATATATTAATCATATTTGAAGAAACGGACAATTGAAATGAATTTTTCACCTGCCATGACTTCACCAAAGAGTTTATTTTCTTGAAGCTCTTTGATCAAGAATCCAACTTGATTTTAAACACCCTATAGACAATATCGGAGTCGGTCCTCGGGATTCAATTTTTTTCTCAAGAAATCTTAGGATTTCGGCCACTTTGGATTGCGGTGAATGTTATAAACAAGTCCGGTATCCCGCCCATCGACATATAGCCATGGCATCCTGATAATTACGAATCATATACCGGCATCTCCCGTAAAGGTAGAAGGTAATATAATTCGTTTTCCCTAAAACGGGATTGATGTCTCCATGCAACAACGCGTCGCTTAGACTACTTATAAATGTCGCAACACAACTTCCTCGATTCAACCGTACATACTTTAATTGCGGCGGCTCACTCAACCATTGTATAACAACCAAACAATGAATTGCTTTGAAATAATCTTCTAGACGACAAAATTGTAGGAGGTTCATCATCTCTATCGTGTAGTCAATACGCAAAAACTCTCTCACACTAACAGTTTTTACGCCTCCTGGATTCCTTTTTTGGATCGAGAAAACGATATGTCTTCTCTCGAAACCATCTTCACCGTCTGATAATAACAACGGATATTGTAAATCAAGTATGAAGCATTCAACTCATTTATCCGTTTCAAACGCGATTTTGTTTCCACTAATATATCCCTGTCTCCTAAGGCTTGATCAAAATCTCCAACAATAAGAGCGACAACCTCGAACTTGAAGGCATATTGTATCTCCTAGCATCCGTACTTCTCCGACCGATTAGACGCAAACAAATATCACGTTGACCGCCTTCTAAAATCTTCTATTTTGCCATTCTAAAAGTCTTAACTAATACATTGTTTTCATCTAGCATTCTCTTTAAATCATTGACGATAGACTCGTGCAAATTATTATGCTCACTCCTTTTTATAAAACAAAAAAAAGAAATTAGGGACATATTACATAAACAATTAAAATCAAATATTGAGATTGACAAATAAACATACATTGAGTTTAATCTATTGGATATTTCATTGTCCGTGTCATATATGTATAATTGTGCGAATTTCGGTGTCACACTATTGGATGGCAACAAACTTCCCATTAGATGATAATTTTGCCCATGCAATCGGAAAAGCAGGAGGACCTTTGCCTTTATTTACGTCGGTTTCAATCTTGCCTCCCATCGATGTGAAAGCAGAACATATTATTGTATGATATGATATTGTCCTGGAAGTGCTTGCTCTTATTTCCCTCCAAACAACAAATCTCCAAGCACAACGGTGGTTCCTTGATGGGGAAGTTGAATTATGCCATGACCACAACACGAAGAATATATGGGATTGGATTTTGGGTAGGAGAGTAACCTTTCTTCAAACCAAAACACCGCGTAACAAAATTCACATTTGTATGTTGCATCTCCAATATCCCAATACTCTACAAAAAATAAATGACACAGGTATCACACAAATATATTAAGTGAAAATTTACTTATTAAATTTATAATTTCATTGAGAACTTGAATTCATAACATACATACCTTGTTTTTCAACTACGGATGTCCCATTTGACGAATAATGGGTGCAATCATTGTTAGTGCCATCGAATATTCTTTGTAGAATTAGAAATGCCATCCATACACGTAGATTCCTGGACATGTTAGATCAATAATTTTCGTTGAGTCCGAATGAACACTTGAAGAACCACCATTGCCTTTTTTATTTTTATTGTATGCTGAAATTCTTTTTGAAGAAGATATCCCTGTAATTGTAAAAATAAAATTACTAAAATAGATACACCTCAAACGAATATATGTAAGTTTAAATTTATAAATTATACAAAATAATAAAAAATTGTAGAAACTTAATTTACCATTAGTGATGTTAATAAATGGCATTTTCGGCATTGGATTAACAATGCTACTTGTGAACCCTTGCAAGTCAACTGGTTTGCATAGACTTGTACCGTCTTTGAAGACATTAGAATATTTTCTGACAAAATAAAAGAAAATTATATTTGAGTAATTTAAATAAACAAATTGCACACAATTTTATAATGAAATATTTTATAAAATGTAAAATATATGTATCTTAATAAATATTCAACATTAAATAATAACAAATAATGAAAATAAACAATTTAAAATTAAATGTGACGTACCATCTGTAATGATCGAACTGGGAATATAATTATATGCATTAATATTTGTGCGAAATTGACTTTGAACATTAGTTAGTCTACATAACCTCGGCTGACATTGCGTATTTATTCCTTGGGTCATTGACGGATATGTATTTGTAATGTTTATAAGTGAGTGGTTGGATAACCGTCTTTTAGGTCGATCTTGCAAATCTTTTGTCGCATCCATGCTAGAAATCGTCAAATTTGAGCTTCTCATATTGTGCATAGATCAAAATAAAATAAGATACAAAATTAATTAATGCACAAAAATAGCTTTTTCAAATAATTATATATATTTACAATTATATAAATGAAATTAAAATAAACAAAAATACTTTTATTCGATACTTTTATTAACCGAAAACAGAAATTAATTAAATATATAAAACATTATTAGCAATATAATGCATTTTTTATATGAAAAAAGTAATAAGTTATTAATTCCAATAAGTATTTTATATTTATAAATTTTACAACATTATACTTTATTAATTACAACTAAATTGCTAGAATTAAAATAATTACATATTTTAAAATAATTTTAAAATAATAAGTAAAATTATATGATAAAGGAATTAAAAAACTTTCGAAAATTAAATTAATTTTTCATTTTTAGTAAATTTAATTTATTTGTTTTAGTTTAATTTAAAATAAATATTAAAACCACAATATAAATTGGGCCACCTTTTAAAAAAATGCATTGAATAGGATCCAATTATAAAATATTGGAGCAGCCCATCTATTTTAAAAAATGTCATAATCTTAATTTCTTGGAATAGGCCCAATTTAAGTACAAATTACCAATCCTCGTTTACGTAAAAAAGAAAAAAATTAAAAAACCTGAGCCATCCGATTTCAGATCGGATGGCCACAAACCAACCATTTTATATGCCTAATAGAACAATCTAGAAACTTAATACATGTGTCATAACAAAAGCACACATGAACAACTAATTAAAATCGAAAAAAAAGAAAAAAACGTTAGCCATCCGATTTGAAATCAGATGGCCCTGATGAAAACAACCATTCCAATACCACCCCCCTCTCTATCAGAATGCTAGCCCACGGTTTCAGAGTTGTGAAATGAATCATTTCATTCATCTCCCCTCTCTCTACACTCGATTACCGAAAACCTCTCTCTCTCTCTCTCTCTCTAATTTCTTCTCTCACTAAGAAACCCTAATCTCTCATCTCGCATCTCTCATTTTTCAGATCTTTTAACAGAATCAAAGTGAAATCTATCCTAGAAATATCTTATTTTTCTCAATCTTGTGAAAAAATTTCGATTCCATTAGAGGCTGTGAAGAAATCTGTAAGATCGATGGTTTCTTTGGGTTAGTTTTTGTTTATGTTTTTGTTCATTTAAACATGTTTTTCGGAAAATGAAGCTTCAAATATTCATATTACAGATTTTTTTAGGTGTTTTTAGGCAATTTTTTTGGGTTCTGCAAGAGGGTTTTCGAACATCTACTTTGTAAGCCATAGATCCGGTGGTTTCTTCATAGCCACTCGGAACAGATGGATTTACATAAAATTTTGTTTAAAACCTAAAAAATATTATGATTTTCTTACAGATCTGTAAGTAATCGGTTAGATCCGTATGTTCCACACTATTTTTGGGCAATTTAAAAAATATTTGGACCACCATTGCAAAGAGTGTTGTGGAAACAACAAGTTCAAATGATATTTGGGATTTTAAAGAATTTTTTAAAATGGTTATTCCACCAAAATGAATGATGTCGCTTGAATCGGTAAGGCTTTTTAGTTTTAATCTTTTAATCTTTTTATTTATATATCGATTATTACCACCGTTATATTTTGATAAAATGTTTTTTTTTCTTAAAACTACCTTTGTTTTTTACTTCTAATTTTTTTTTTAAAATTTATCTAATTTTTTCCGTAAAGAATAGAAATGATTAAACCCTAATTTTTGTTTACACTTAAATCGTAATTTGTTTTTGCCTTTTTCAAGTTTTTTAAAAAATGTGCAACAAGTATGTGAAAAAATCGATTTTTAAAAATTTAAAACTAAGCTGTTCCAAAATGTATATTGATATTTTATTAAAAAATAAAAAAAGATTAAACTGGAATTTTATTTTACTTAACTATTCCTTTCTATTTTCTTAAAATCTATATGATGATATATTTTTCTAATGCTAGTAAGATTAAAAAATAAAAGTAAGAAAATAATATTTTAGGAAATATACATAGTCGAGTTAAAAAACTAATATTACATACAATATTTTTGGATTATCTAAGTTTGGTAATCATTATTTAAAAAATATTATTAATTTAATTTTCGGATAAAATAAGATGATACAAATTATTGTATATAATGTTTTTAAACTAACATATAAATTAATGTAATTATATTTTTAAAAGGTTTATGTTATATAGTTATTCATACGAGAAAAAAAAAAAACATAGAAAATTATAATATACACTATAATTTCAAAGTTGTATTTATGTTAATTTTATTAGTTATTTTGAAATCTAATTGTCTAAATATACTTTTGTAAAACTTTGAGGTTAACACCAACTTGACCCTACTCTCGAGAAAGTAGCGGAATCTGTTGGAGACTCAATGTATTTTATTTGTATTTTTATTGATTTTGGTTGATATATGGGATGTAAAGAAAATGATAGTCCAAAAGAAAAATATTGGAGGAAGGCGGGGGCTTAGCTTATTTCGTGTATGGAACAAAGTTTCACTCACAAAGATCCAAAAAGATAAGTATTATACTTTTATTATTCTCAAATTTCAATTTTCATTCAATTTTTATATGAAGTATTCGACCTCATTATTTCTATTGGCGGATAATGAAAATTAAGGTTTTAGAGTGACCAAGCAAACATCTAAGGTAATAATTAATATTTTCTTAAGTCTTTTTTTTAAAACCAAGTTTTTTGGATTACTTGAACACATTCACTCTATATAGACTCATTTAGTATGTTTGAACATAAATTCTAGGTATGTCATTTCTAGCTTACATTAAATACGAGAAAAAACCTACAAACAATTTACAAAAACATGATACATAAGCGACAAACCACTATCTAGATATATTGAAGCCAGGGATAGCTATCATACTTAAGTACTTTACATGGTTTCTGAAAAACAATAATAATTGTGTAAATGAAAAACAATTGCTTATCAAAAATCGAAGTATATCTTGTGACTAAAAAATCTATAGAAGCAACATACCCTTTACATTTTTAAAGTTGTTCTTTCTCTTACTTCCGATAACACAATGTCACGATAGCTTTCTCATATTCAACTCACGAAAAATGTGTAGTTTTACGTGTTCCACAATGAGATGTAATGTGATAGTTATATTTTTTTATCTCTAAATCCGTTTTGAATGATTGAAATGGTTTAGACTGTGGATGGCTAAATATGGGATGGCTGTGATATGTTAAATAGTATCTTGCAATTTAGGTAAAATTAATGACAGCTATAAATCACATGTGTATATTGGATATATCTTTACATATTTAAAATTTTCCATAAAATGATGAATGAATGAAATCAGTTTTTATAAAATCAGTCGATTTTAATTACAGAAATGGTAAAGATTTTTCAAATTCTATATATTTGGAGTTTAAAATTTAAATTGGGAACAGATGTGTTGAATATTGCTTCATAGTTGAAAAAGCTTATTAACTGTATAGGGATAGGATAGTATATGTTATGTGGGTGTACTTTGTAGTTATTTAATTTCAGTTATTGTTTAAATTATCCGTGAAATGAATGGCTCAAATTAAATTGCTGGTTATGCTTTATGTTAGAATTGTTGTATAGTATGAACTTTGAGAATTAAACCCTCTTGACCCTACTCCTAGAGAGTGGTGGAATCCTATAGGGCTCTCAAAGGATATTTGTGTATTTTTAGTTTACATATTTCATTTGCTAAATGAGGAATGTGATATTTCAACAATGTCTGCATGGTTTACATGGTTATTTGTAAAAGCTGTTTGTATGATTGTAATTTAGTTTATCGAGTTGATTGTATTATGAACTTGAAACCAACTTGACCTACTCACTAGAGAGTAGTGGAATCTGTTGAGTAATAACAATTTTAGATATGTAATATGTATTTTACAATTTTAATTAAGAATAAAAAAATTAATATCTCAAAAAACATGAACCATAAAAAATAAAATTGTTTTCACGAATTAATAAACTTTTTTATAAAATTACATAAATCCTTATAAATTAAATATTAATTTAATTAATTAATCAACTCATTTTAAATATTTTAATTATAACAAATAATTATTAATTAAAATATTATTTAATTAATCTAATTTTGTTTAAATATTAATTAAATTAATTAGTAAATAATACTTTTTGCAATTTTTAATTTGTTAATTTATATATTAAAAAGAAAATTATGTTAAATTTTAATTACGAGAAAATTATCGGAGTAGTATGGAAATAAGCAGAAGACATTATTAAGCTGAATAGAAAATTTTATTAAATTTAACTGCAATAATAATAATAAAAAACTGAATTTAACCAATATTCAAAATAGACAACTACTTATAATGCTAGTGTTTAAATACCCAAAAACTAATCCTTAAACAAAAGAACTACTTAATGCCTATCTAATCTTCTTCCTTTTTAATAACGCTCTTCATCTTCATGCTCGTCGAAGAAGACGAAAACTGCTCATTCAAAGTCCTCTTAGCAAGTGGCGACACATCATTCCGATCGCGTTTGCCAAGCAGCTTGCTAGGTGTGTTAACTTCATCCCCCGACGAACTATCATCTAATTCCTGTGAACAGTCAATATCAAATTTTATATTTTTTAATTCACAAAACGAATATAAACAAAACATAAAGACCAAAGTATTACATTTTCACGGCGAAGCTCTTCTCCTTGAAGCTTTGACAAATAGTCTGATTCCTAAAAAATATAAAAATATTAAATAAATATATGTAGTAAATGTTTTTTAAAATTTTACGACTCTCTAGAAAGTAGCCCCATATTTCCACACTAAATCTGATATCTTTGCAAGTTTTACCCACGAGAAAAGCTCCAAAGCATAGTTGCGTAATTGTTCCTCTTTAATTTGAATTTTGAAAAGCACCATCTTGCCAATAAGGCCTTGCAACTTTCAACTTTACTGTAACTCAACAGTAATTCTCGCACCTTCTTTCTGTTTAAAACCAGAATTTTTTTATAATTATATAATATATATTCATTTAATATATGTAATATATTTAAAGCTTTTTAAAAATAAAAATTACTTTAACACTTTCATCCCTCAAATCTGCACAAGGTCTCTAGTCAACAGTTCACACTCTCTATCCCAACAAAGCGGGGTTGCACTTGCATTCATCTACCACTTGGAAATGAGTCATATATCTTTTCATATAAAAACAATAATAAATTATAATCGTAAAACAATTCAAACAATTTTTTTATAAATTTAATCTGGAAGCGACGGGTTGGCGTGCCTCGGACACCACCCGTGCACCCTGTATAAATTTAATCGAGTATGACATGGGCGCACGGGTAGCCCATGCGTCGGCGCGCATGACCCATGCGTCTACGAGGAGGTTGGAGTATTTCACCGGAGTGGCGCACGGGTAGGCCGTGCTCAGACGCACCACCCGTGCACCCTACGAGAGAGTTGGGTTATTTCGGCGGGTGGCGCACGGGTAACCCGTGCTCCGCCACCACCCGTCGTCTGCTACTGAATCCCATAATGCAAAGATTATGCCCTAAACTTGATGGTGGGTATAAAAAGGCTTTTTAGGCGCACACAAGGATATTCGGCATTTTTGGGATATACAACACAAGACAAGAGTCAACTCTTGGAAGGGGACATCAAGAAGACAATCGGGTTGCATCGGAGCTTGAAGAACGGAGATATATCAAGAGATTGTCGACGTTCCTAAGTTTTTCTTGCTTCTCTTTTAGTTTCAATCTTTCATCTTCATTTGTAATGACTTTGAACACTTTGTTTATAAGTGTTTAATCATGTGTAGCTAAACTCTAGAGATTTCGGGTTTTGGAAGTAGATTAATGAACTCTTGTTGGATGTTTTAATCTTAGTTGAAGTTATTATCTTGAAGCTATTTGAGTATTTTGAGCTTATTCTTGTTTTATCACTTGATCAATGATTTAACTTGTTTGATATATTGATTCATAATTCGAGAGATGAGTTTCAATATTAGATCTTAAATACTCGTCACAAATATTTGCATGAATCGAGAGGTTTGTAAATATTTGTGAGGACAATTGATCTTTTGTGCTCTTAGGAGTTGAATGCTTCATGTTGAGTAGAGATGCTAGCATAAGTATTTCAATCTACTTTTTATATGCATCTCGAGAGGGAGGATAAAATAGCTTTGTGATCGTCTTATAGGAATATTGATAATAACGTGGCTTGATTAAACCGGACAACAAGAGGGTTATTAATCGAAACCTTAACTCGGAAATCCATTTCATTACCGTGATACTTCTATCATTTATATTATCTTAATCTTGTGTTTTAGTGATTTAAATTGTCTTAATCTCAATACAACAATCATCAATTTCGATCGTCTAAATAAAAATAAGACTATCTTAGATCAATACTTAGCATATTAATTTATTAGTCTCCGTGGATACGACCTTGCTTACCCTATTCTATAAACTACACCGTACACTTGCGGTGAAGCTAAAAATAAAAAACAAGTTTTTGGCGCCGTTGCGGGACTAATACAATTTATGGTGCTAATATTGCGATAGATAGAATTATTCTTAATTTAGACATTCTTTTTATTTTTTTATTTTAGTGTGACTTTAATTCCACATTATTTGACTTGTTTCTTTTAGTTTGGTTCGGGTAGTGCATGAACATGCGCTCTAAAGGGGGACTTAATACCGCTCATCCTGGGAAGTTGAGGCTTTCACGAGGAGAATCGGTGCTACCACTAGACGGGCTGAAAGACAACACAATCCGATAATGGGGATTTGAATGAGTTACCAATACCGCAAACAATGGTGGAAACGAGTTACCGATCTTAGGTTCAACAACAAGCCATTCGTGATTACTTTCGACCACAAACGAATCGTAATTACGGTGGTATTGCCCATATTCCTATCAATGCCAACAATTTCGAGCTCAAACCGGTATTAATCAATTTGGTGCAATAGAATCGGTTTGGGGGCTTTGCAAATGAAGATCCTAACTCTCACCTTGCGCATTTTATCCAAATATGCAATACGATCAAAATGAACGGAGTCTCGGATGACGCCCATAAGATTATGCCTATTCCCATTCTCTTTAAGGGATAAGGCGAGAAATTGGTTGGGTACTTTGACGCAAGGCGGTGTAAGCACATGGGACGAACGAGCCAAAAGTTCTTGTTTAAATTCTTTCCACCGAGCAAAACTTTGCGGCTCAAAAGTGAGATTACTCAATTCAAACGATTCGACTCGAGCCTTTGTATGAGGCTTGGGAAAGGTTTCGGGATTTGTTACGTAGATGTCCACAACATGGGTTTCCGGAGGATCAACGATTATGCTTCTTCTACAATGGTTTAATGGGACAAACGAGGGCCTTTGTAGATGCCGCGTGAGGAGGAGCATTGTTGGCAAGGTTTCCATAAGATGCCTTGAACCTTCTTGAGAAATGGCCATGAACAGTTACGGTGGCCATCCGAAAGATCCAATGTACAACGAGTAGCGAAATATCGATTCAGACCAATTAACACATTGGCCCGGCACAAGTAAGCGGCTTTGACAACTCAATTTAGTGTATTTACGAAGGGGCGGGAAGCGGCACGAGCACGGGTAGTGAAGCTCTTCTATATCCGATGGAAGAGGTAAATTATGTGAATAACCGGAATTTCAACAATTTAGGAATAATTCAAACCAACGCACTACCATCCAGGGTTGAGAAATCATGAAAATTTTTCTATGCAAATACAAAGAATGTGTTACAACCTCCGTCGAGGATTTAATGCTTCAAGTGGAGGCGGTAATGGGAAGGCAAATCGTCGTTGGAAGATGCACTCACCTCCTTCATAAATCAATCTAATGCTTTCATGAATGACACGAGGAGCGCCTCGCTAAGCAAGACCTTCGGATGGATAAGTTAGAACTAAAAGTGACAAGCTTGATAAAGAATGCGGAGACTCAAATGGGTCAATTGGCTACAATTGTGGGTGGTCAACATCAAAAGGTCAATTTCCAAGTAATACGGAAATGAATCTGAGGAACAATGCAAGGCGATTCGTTTACTGACGGTGCGAATATGAGGGCCTAAAGAAAAATGCGGGAATCAAACTTTCGGATGAAGCATCTAGGCGGAAGCGGGAGAATCCATGATGATGAAGGATGATATTGAAGAAAATAGGAAAGAAGAGAACAAAGAAGTAGGAACAAGCGAGGGTTGAAAGGCTAAAATCATCATCTAACTCGAATATATCTAAGTTGCCTATATCTCTTCCCTTTCCTTAAAGATTTCAAAAGAAAAAGCTTGATGATCAATTTGCCAAATTCCTTGATATATTTAAGAAATTTCACATTAACATTCCTTTTGCGGGCGCACTAGAACAGATCTTAGAACTATGCGAAATTTCTTAAGGAATTTATGTCAAAAAAGCGAAAGATGACAAGCTTTGAAGCGGTGAATTTGACGGAAGAATGTAGTGCAATTATCGAAAGGAAGCTACCACAAAAATGAAAGATCCGGGAGTTTCACTATCCTTGTGCTATTGGTGGTAATTTCTTTAATAAAGCGTTATGTGATTTGGGGGCAAGTATTAATTTGATGCCTTTGTCCATTTCGGAAACTTGGATTAGGCGATGTGAAACCAACTACGGTGACATTGCAACTTGCGGACCGATAACTTACGTATCGAGGGGAATTATTGAAGGCGTCTAGTAAAAGTTGATAAATTTATATTCCCGTGGATTTCTTGGTTTTGGATATGGAAGAAGATCGAGACGTCCCACTGATACTTGGGCGTCCTTTCTTAGCAACGGGTAAAGCCTTAATAGATGTGCAAAAAAGAGCTCACATTACGCGTTAATGATGAGCATGTTTTATTTTCTATATATAAGGCAATGAAATTTCATGATTCGGTAGAGAATTGTAATTTTTGGATATAGTTAGTTCATGCATCGAGGATTATGTTGATCATACATTGTCTGAGATGATTTGGAGTTTGGTCTAACCCACTCGTGCTCAATGTCGAGTGTTGTACTTGATTTTGATAACCAAGATTTGTCGACTATGTTTGTGCCTTAGATCATATGCGGGAACTACCTAATAGCGCAAGAGGCGAAACGCAAAGCCGGAAATAAAGGGAGCGAACTTACAAGAACGCACCACCCATGCGTCCACGCACGGGTTGCTGTGCGTGATCTTTGAAGAGACAGTTGAGCTCTTCGAAGAGTGCACGGGCCGTGCGCCAGCGCATGGGCAGCCCGTGCGTGATCTTTGAAATGACAACACGACTCTCGGAACTCAAGCAATTACCTGAACACCTCAAATATGCATTCCTTGGGGCAAATAATGCGAATCCGTGTAATCGTTTCATCTCTTCTCACTCCTACTCAACTTGATAAACTGTTAAGGGTTTTACGAAAACATAAGTCTGCACTAGGATGGTCTATAAGCGATTTAAAAGGCATAAGTCCATCCATTGTGATGCATAAAATTCGGATGGAAGATGTTTATAAACCATCGATTGCAAAAACCAAACACGACTAAACCCTATTATGCAAGATGTGGTTAGGAAGGAAGTGTTGAAATGGTTGGATCTTAGGGATCATTTATGCGATATCGATAGTTCATGGGTGAGTCCGTACAAGTGGTGCCGAAAAAGGGGTAACAGATGGTGAAAAATGAAAATGAGGAACAAATTGCTACTAGAATTGTTACTAGGGTGGCGAATATGTATCGATTATAGAAAACTTAATGATGCCACTCGAAAAGATCACTTCCCCCTCCCCTTTATCGATATGATGTTGGATCGTCTTGCAGGTTATGATTATTATTGCTTTTTAGATGGTTATTAAAGGTACAATCAAATCATGATTGCCTTTGGAAGACCAAGAGAAAACAACATTTACATGTCCGTATGGCACATTTGCATTTAAATGCGCATGCCATTTGGTTTATGTAATGCACCTGCCACTTTCCAACGTTGTATGATGGCTATATTTCACGATCTTATTGAAAAAGTTATGGAGGTGTTTATGGACGATTTCTCTGTGTTTGGTGATTCTTTTGATAATTGTCTTCACAATCTTTCCCTAGTTTTGCGGCGATGTGAAGAGACCAATCTAGTACTAAATTGGGAAAAGTGCCATTTTATGGTACGCGATGGCATTGTACTTGGTCATCGAGTCTCTTCCGCAGGTTTGGAAGTTTATCGGGCAAAGATTGTAGCAATTGAGAAATTACCACCTCCTACAAACGAGAAAGCCATTCGGAGCTTCTTGGGCCATCTTTGGATTTTTCTGAAAGGTTCATCCGTGACTTTTCTAAAATTTCTAAGCCCTTGAGCCAATTGCTAGAAAAAGATCTTTGCTTTCATTTTTTCCAATGAATGTTTGCGGGCGTTCGAAACGTTGAAGACGGCATTGGTAACGCACCTATACTCGTCGCCTCGGATTGGATTCAACCATTTGAGCTAATGTGTGATGCAAGCGACTTTGCGGTTGGAGCTGTTCTCGGTCAAAAGAGGGAGAAATTGTTCCGATCCATCTACTATGCAAGTCGAACGTTGGACAGTGCTCAACAGAATTATACCACAACTGAGAAAGAGATGTTGGCGATTGTTTTCGCATTCGATAAATTCCGATCTTATCGATCGGGGACGAAGACGATTGTGCATACCGACCATGCGGCTATCAAATACCTCTTTGACAAGAAGGATGCGAAACCGAGGTTGATTCGATGGATCTTATTGTTGCAAGAGTTTGATGTGGAAATCAAGGACCGGAAAGGATGCGAGAACGTGGTAGCAGACCATCTGTCTCGATTAGAAAATCAAGAGGGAGCAAAAGGAGGTATGGGATCGATAAAGAGAAGTTTCCCCGATGAACGACTACTCATGCTTGAGGCAAAGTTCCCGTGGTATGCGGACTTTGTCAACTACTTGGGCTTGGTCGAGTTCTACCTCCGGATCTATCACCATATCAAAAGAAGAAATTCTTACACGATGTAAAATTTTACATGTGGGATGACCCCTACTCTTTAAGAGGTGCGCGGACAAAATCATAAGGAGATGCGTGCCTCGAAAAAATGGGAGGGAGTCCTACAACAAAGATGTCACTCTTCACCATCCGGTGGACATTTTGGTCCCACTCGCACCGCAGCGTGAAGGTATTGCAAAGTGGGCTATATTGGCCCACTTTATTTAATGATTATTATTTGTTTGTGCAACAATGTGACCAGTGTCGTGAATGGGAAACATTTCAAGGAAGCACGAGATGCCAATGAACAATGTAATTGAAGTGGAGTTGTTCGATGTGTGGGGATTGACTTTATGGGCCCATTTCCATCATCTTCGGGCTATCAATATATTCTACTTGCGATGGAGTATGTATCCGTTGGGTAGAGGCAATTTCTTCCAAAACAAATGATGCTCAAGTTGTAATGCGATTCCTTAAGAAAAACATCTTTACTAGATTCGGCACTCCAAGAGCTTTAATTAGTGATGGAGGGTCGCATTTTGTAAACAAATTGATGAGCAACTTGTTGGCAAAATATGGGGTCAAACATAAAGTTGCATTGGCATATCATCCACAAGCCAATGGACAAGCGGTGGCTAACGAGGAGATCAAACAAATCCTTGAAAAGACGGTGAACATCAACCGAAAGGATTGGCGTTAAAATTGGATGATGCTGTGGACATACCGGACTGCATATAAGACACCGTTGGGCACATCTCCATATCAACTTGTCTTTGGTAAATCGTGCCACTTGCCGGTAGAATTAGAGCACAAAGCATTTTGGGCGGTCAAGAAACTAAATCGGATTTTCGAGAGCCGGCGAGGAAAGGTTGCTCCATTTGAATCGGATGGAAGAGTTTCGGGATGAAGCTTACGAAAATTCCCGAATTTACAAGGAAAGAACCAAGAGGTGGCATGATAAGATGATCAAGAAAAGAGAGTTTTTAGGGAGAGCCGGTGCTCTATACAATTCACGACTTAATTTTTCCCGGGAAAACTCAAGTCTAAGTGGTCGGGGCCATTCGTGATAAAGAAAGTGTTGAATCTACCGGGATTGTAGAATTGTTGACAAAAGAAGGCGAGACTTTCATGGTAAACGGCCAACGGATTAAGCACTATTTCCACCAGGGAATCAAGAGGAGGTGACATCCACCACCTTGCGCGATCCGTAATTTAACAAAACAAAGGCGTCAAGCTAAAGACGTTAAATATAGCGCTTGTTGGGAGGCAACCCAATGGTTTTTTCGTGTGACTTTCATTTTTGTGTGTGTTTAATTTCAATTTTGTGTGATTAGAGTAATTTGACATGCGTGTTTTTTTTTATTAATGAGTGTGATTTGTGTTTTTGTTTCATTTTTGTGTTTTTGTTCTAAAAAAAAAATTTTCATGCATTTTGTGTTTTCATATAGTTGCATTAGAGCATTCTAGGTTGCATTTGCATTAGAGCACGTTTATAGCTTTAGCACGTCTATTGCTTTCGTAGTGGTTAGAGTGAGTTGACCGGGCATGTTGCAACTTGTTGTTGTGTGTTGATTGAAAATTCATATTGTTAGGATTGGATGTTGGTTACGAGTTGATTGAGCCTTGAATAGATGACATTGAGCATGTTGATATGGAAAACTTGGTTTGATGCTTTGAATTACATAATTGCAAGCATGTGAGCTTTTGAGCCTTTACTACTTTTGGTATGTTCTGCGCAATCTTGTTGTGATTTGAGTGTATCATTCATGTCGTTAAAATTCTAGAACTTGCTTGGGTATCTCTGTCAAGGCCACATGTTGTATCGCGAAGTGTGAAGGTGATTAAAGGCCATTTTTGTTAGCCCTTCAAGCCTTTTGCTTACCTAATGATGATATTGAAATTCTAGTTAGCCAAGTTGAGCCTATAGCCTATTTCTTTGATAGCCAAAAAAAAAAAAAAAATTAACCCTTGATCTTAATATATCCATCACCTAATACTCGAATGTATAGCGTTGAGTAAAGGAATGAATGAGGATGAATGGGTGGGAATTGAAAAGTAGGGTAAATGGGCACACTTGGTTAAATGGGAAATAAAGAGGAAGGAAATGAGTTGAGAAAAAAAAAAAATTGCTGAAAATTCACAAATGAAAAATTGATTGAAAAGTTGATAAACTTGGGGGGCGAAGGATTGTGAATGGAGGCGATTCTCAAAAGAAAGAAAGGAAATGGAGATAAATGAAGTTGATAAAAATGAGGGATGATTGGAGTAGCATATGGGATTATAATGAAAATGATTGATATGCTCATCGATCTATATACTCGAGTTTGAGTCACTTTATCCAAAATTTCCTACCCAAACCAAAGAGCCTTCATTACAACCAAATGAGAAAGTCCTTTTGATTCACAAATTGCATACACTTTAGTGGCGCGATATGAGACGAATTGCAAGCCTATGGTAATTTTGCGACATCGAATTGATTTGGCGTAAACATGTCCTATATCCTCGTGAGATGAGAGTATATACTTAACTTTGAGAGTTGGAATTGAGCATTTCACTTTGTTTACTTGAGGCGTGTTCTTTGATCGGATATTCGAGGCTTGAATGGTTTGTTGCTTGGCGTTCATGATGAACAATATGAATTTCTTTTGGATCCGTTGTGTGTGCTTTTATTCTTATCTCCTGTTGTGCTTGATTGTGTTTTAAAAAAATTGTTGATCGGGACGGTCAGCAACGGTGTAAGTTTGGGGGATTTTGATAGGAGTGAGTTTTGCATGTATTTTGAGGCATATTTCGAGCTATAATGATGGGTAAACATGCACATACTCGTGTTAAATGTTACATATTCACTCTTTGTGGAAAAGATATTACACTTTGCTGATTTTGTAGGAATTTCATGATATTTGAAGCAAATTGAATGCGAATACGAGGAAAGCAAAGTGGAAACACGGAGAATTGAGTGGATATACGAAAAGTGAAGCCTAAAAGAGCGAAAATTGAGCGTACGGAAGAGACAAGGGCGGACGGGTTGGCGTGCCTCGGACACCACCCGTGCACCCCGTATAAATTTAATCGGAGGCTGCGACATGGCGCACGGGTAGCCCATGCGTCGGCGCATGACCCATGCGTCCCCTCAGGGGTTGGAGTATTTCACCGGAGTGGCGCACGGGTAGGCCGTGCTCGGGCCACCACCCGTGCACCTACGAGAGAGTTGGGTTATTTCAGCAGGTGGCGCATGGGTAACCCGTGCTCCGGCGCACCACCGTCGTCTGCTTTGAATCCCATAACTGCAACATTATGCCCTAAACTTGATGGTGGGTATAAAAAGGCTTTTGGGGGCACACAAGGATATTCTGGCATTTTTGGGATCTACAACACAAGACAAGAGTCAACTCTTGGAATGGGACATCAAGGAGACAATCGGGTTGCATCGGAGCTTGAAGAACGGAGATATATCGAGAGATTGTCGGCGTTCCTAAGTTTTTCTTGCTTCTCTTTTTAGTTTCAATCTTTCATCTTCATTTGTAATGGCTTTGAACACTTTGTTTATAAGTTGTTTAATCATGTGTAGCTAAACTCTAGAGATTTCCGGGTTTTGGAAGTAGATTAATGAACTCTTGTTGGATGTTTTAATCTTAGTTGAAGTTATTATCTTGAAGCTATTTGAGTATTTTGAGCTTATTCTTGTTTTATCACTTGATCAATGATTTAACTTGTTTGATATATTGATTCATAATTCTAGAGATGAGTTTCAATATTAGATCTTAAATACTCGACACAAATATTTGCATGAATCGAGAGGTTTGTAAATATTTGTGAGGACAATTGATCTTTTGTGCTTTTGGGAGTTGAATGCTTCATGTTGAGTAGAGATGCTAGCATAAGTATTTCAATCTACTTTTTATATGCATCTCGAGAGGAGGATAAAATAGCTTTGTGATCGTCTTATAGGAATATTGATAATAACGTGGCTTGATTAAACCGGACAACAAGAGGGTTATTAATCGAAACCTTAACTCGAAATCCATTTCATTATCTTGATACTTCTATCATTTATATTATCTTAATCTTGTGTTTTAGTGATTTAAATTGTCTTAATCTCAATACAACAAGCATCCAATTTCGATCGTCTAAATAAAAATAAGACTATCTTAGATCAATACTTAGCATATTAATTTATTAGTCTCCGTGAATACGACCTTGCTTACCCTATTCTATAAACTACACCGTACACTTGCGGTGAAGCTAAAAATAAGGCGAACACTAGTTCCTCCAACACTTGTCGATCGTGGATTTGAAACATGGCTTATCGAAAATGTTGGATTATTGTTGTTCATAAGCCTAAAAAATGAAATTATTATCAGTAAAAAATTAATAAAATATTAATTATATAAATAGTAATTTTCGAACTATTTAATAAAAAAAATTATTTTAAACCATTAGTCACACAAACCTTCTCTTAAATTCTTGTATTTCCTCAATTGGATCATTCACATAAAGCTTTGTAACAAAGAAGCTGTTTGAAACCTTGACTTGCTCTGTAATAATTTTACAAATATTATATTAAATAAATGATTATTGAGAAAACAAATAATAATAAAAAATTGTAATTTACTCAACAAATACCTTTAAATACTTTAGCACGTCCCATTTGTAAAATAACCACCACCGGGTCGACAATGTTATGTTAGATAAATATTTTTATCAAGATTTTGATGATTATGTTTAAATGAGTTTTATACCAAAACAATGTTTATAAATGTTGTCCAAATACTTTAAACGATTTAAAATATTTTTACTAATTTTTGGAGTATTTCTTAGAGTTTATTACTCGATAAAATTGGACAACATTTTTGATGATTTTGTGTTAATTGGTTTTTACACCAAAACAATGTTGTCCAAATACTCCTAAAAGATTTAAAATGTTTTTACTAATTTCATGGAGTATTTCTTAGAGTTTATTATTCGATATAAATGGACAACACTTTTGATGGTTTTGTTTAAATGAGTTTACTATGTTTATAAATGTTGTCCAAATACTTCCAAGTGATTTAAAATACTTTTACTAATTTTTTGGAGTATTTCTTGAAGTTTATTTTTGATAAAAATCGGACAACATTTCAAATTGGAGGTCGGCCGGTACACGAAGATCACACAATGAAACAGAAACCAGTGCAGTGAAAAAAGGGGAGGGTGACCGGTCAGAGTCGGTGAGTCGACCGGTCGCACCCTAGGCGACCGGTCGCACCCCACCTTGACCGGTCGCACCCCCTGCAACCCCTACCTAGATCGCACTATTTTCATTCAAACGCGTTCAAATCTTATACGAGGCGACCGGTTGCACAGACTTGCAATCTTTTGACAAAAAAAATTTGTACCGTTGAACTCCTTGACAACGAAATTTGCTTTTCAATTTTGTACAATATTTCTACATCTTGTGATCCTCTTTTTGTAGACAAAATTGAAGAAGAAGAGCCTATGTTGGTGAAGACTTCCCTACAAATAGAGGATGAATTGAAGACACAAGAGAAAACACATACAAGCAAAATACACAACAAGAAATCAAATTTCTAAGCTTTCATATTCAACACTCTTGTTGTATTTATAGCCTAAGTATTTTCACTTTCACATCTTGAGGTCTAGGCTTTATTTCTTGATTACACTTGCACTCAAATTGTAATATTCATTATTGAGTTGTAATCTTGATTTTTGTCATCATTCAACACAAGACATCCTTGTGAGTATTCTTGTGGAAAGAATACACTGGGTGATCTAGGTGATACGTGTTTCAAGAGTGTGGTGCTCTTGAGGTATTGAAAGAATTTGGTATTCTTCAAGGTTGAAGATTGTGGTAATCTTCACAAGGTGCCGTTGGAGATTGTGGTAATCTTCAAGAGAGATTGTGGTAATCTCAAAGGTGGTGTTGTAGAAGAGTGTGGTGCTCTTCAAGGTGATGTTGTAAGGTGTTGTATTAATTTTGGTAATTAATAAAATCTTTTTCTTTTTGAAATCCATCCCTGAGATACTAGAGTGGTAGAGGATTAGGCCCTAGATGGGTTGAACCTCTTTAAATCGACGCGTGTTGTTTACTTCCCGCACCTTTATTATTGTTTTGGCATATTTGATTCAAAAAGAGGGCATAATCGAAAGATGGAGATAATCTATTCACCCCCTCTAGATTATTGTAGCCACTTGGACTTACAAGTGGTATCGAACCAAACTCTTTGGCAAGCTCGTTCCACATTGCGAGTAAAGAGGAACGATCATCGGCTACTGAACGAAGTCTACCTTACCGGCGCCTCCACCACCAAGCCACCACTATTCGATTCCAAAAATTTTACATTTTGGAAAGAAAGAATGGAATGCTATCTACAAGGTTGCGGGTTCGATATTTGGAACACATTCATAAATGAAGAATCCATTCCAATGATGAACACACCACACAAAGGCCTCAAAAATCTCAATGATGAAGAAAAGAAAATCATCTCCATAAATGGTAAAGTTCTTAATATTTTGTATTGTTCACTTACCATTTTGGAATATAATCATATTGTAGGAATTAAATCAGCACATGAAGTATGGAGAAAATTAGAAGAAGTATATGCAAATGAAAGGAGCCACTCAAAAGCATCTACTTCTCAAATGGATACAAACCCAACTTGGGATGAGCTTCCTACAACTTCCGACGTCGATGAAAACGAACGATGTCTTATGGGCTTCAAGAAGAAAACAAGGTAAGTTCAAAACCCTCCACTTCTTATGATAATGAATTACAAAATGGTTATAGTGATTTGCAAAATGATTTTGATGAACTTCAAAAATGAATTCCAAAGCTTACTTGTTAAATACAAAAATTTGAAAAAAGAATTCAATATTTTGAAAATTGATAAGGATAATTTATTTTCCTCTTATGAATCACTTTCATGTGATCACACCACCACACTTGACAAAGTTAGAAACCTTGAGAAAGAAAATAGTACTCTTGTTGAGGATATTAATTGCATGAAAAATGATTTATCAAAATCCAACTTAGTACCGATAAAATGACCGATATTGTTGATGTTCATAGTTGTGATAAATTAAAACAAGGACTTGTTCATAAGCCTAGTATTGTTAATTATGTGAAAAGAAATCAAGTCCCTATGCATGTTGGTCATTATGCTCCCAAAATTACTACTTGTTTTTATTGTGGTAAAACGGGTCACACGGTTAATACTTGTCGGGCTAGAAATAGCTCTAATTATTATTGGAGACCTAAAAGTCTCAAAGCTAATTCCAAAGGACCCAAACACTTGAGGGTACCACAAAATAATGTCATATTAGGTACCCGACGGAATAATAATCGAGGAAAATACATACCGCCAAGAAGACATCAAATGACCATTTCATTTGATCAAAGGAAAGACAACATCAAAATAAATTTCCAAGAGAAAGACACTATCAACAACGGGAAGGCCACAATGCTTGGAAATGGAGCAATTGGAGAAACCACCATCAACATGAAGATGTTCAAACGGAAGATATCATCAACAATGGAACGACACAACCCATGGAAATGGCGAAATTGGTAAACCGTATCTCCTATTTAAATATGCATTTTATTCTTTGCATGTTTTTATTTGTGTCTTTATTGCAATATGAGTTTTCATATTTTTAAAATTTAGGTCTTCAATATATTTGTGAGTTTCAAAATTTTTTGAAAAAAAGACCTTGCATGATGTTTCTAAAACTCTTGTGCATTTAATTAGACTTACGTGGTTTATTATCTCCTATGTAGTTATATAGCACAAGCATGCTTAAGATATCTCTTATTGCTTAGCCTACACATGTATTATTGTGTTTGTGCTAAATTTGGTTGAAGAATTGTGTAGAATTTACATATGGTTATCTACTAGTAATATATCAAGAGAAACATAAACTATCGAGGTACGCTCATTATTGTTATTCATCTCATAGCGAGATACATGTTGTGCCATATGCCTATGCACTTATTTTATACAAGTGCCATTAAGAGGATGTTTTGTTTTTTGAAAAGGCATTATTTAACATAGCTTGTTTTATCCAAGATTTGTAAAGGATTATATTTTGTTTTGATAAAACAATTGATCTACTAAGTTATGCATTTTATTGCACTTATAAATGCCACTATTCTTGGATACTTATGTCTAACCTCTTGTTCATATGATTCTTGTAAATGAGGTCTCAACTATGTGCCCTCTTATTGTCAAATTTCAAAAGAGACCTTATGTAGCTTTCTTAAGCTTATTTGACCTTGAATGATTTATTAGAGTCTTGATGATGCATAGTATGTGGTGCTTAAAATAGTGTATCTATTATTCGATATTACTATGCTCGTGTGCAAAATATCTTGTTAAGATTTTGCAGAAATTTATGATATTTCGTAACAAGTTTGATGAACAAGACAATGTTAGTAGCTCAATGATATTGTCAAGAATAAGGTAATGATTTTGATGTAATATTTGCACTCATAGCACATTTAGAAGTTATTTGCACTTTACTTGTCCATTCTTGTTTTGAGAAACTTTCAAGCTTTACCAAATGGATGTTAAATCCAATTTTCTAAATGGTTTTATTCAAATAGAAGTCTATCGGAGTTTAAAATTTTAGGCCATATGATTTTTATAAAAGGCCTTGTACGGTTGATACAAGTACCCCGTATATAGTTTGATAGACTTAGCTATTTTTGCAAAATTATTTTACAAAAGGTAAAGTTGATACTACACTTCTTGTTTTGAAAAAGGGCAAGGTTGTTTACTTGTGCGAATTTATGTTAATAATATTTTTGGTGCTACTAATGAATATTTGTGCAAGATATTTTTCCAAGTCAATGCAAGGTGAACCTAAGATGATCATGATGAGGAAGCTCAAATTTGATCATTGGAATGCCAAGAAGGTGATTATATTCCACACTCAAAAGAAGAAGCGAGACATTGAAGAAGAAAAAGAACTATTTCAACCTATATGGCTAGAAATGCGAAAATTGACAAAAGGTTGAAGTAGCATTGACAAACGAATTTGAGGTATGTTCATTCGTTTATTACTCCTTAGACTCGATATTCTATATGCCTTATGTCTATATGCTCGACTTAAAACAATCCCAACGAATCTCTTTAAAGTGCCGTTAAAAGAAATTTTCAAATATTTGTAAGGCATTTCTTCTTATGACTTGTTCATTCAAAGTTTTAAAACGTTATTATTTTTTTGGGATAACAAGTCCGGTGTAAATCTTATTTTTCAAAATATGGTTCGTCATAATCGAACTAAACATATTGAGATTCAATATTTTTTTGGGATTGCTTGTTTTAACAAAAACTTGAGATGTGTTTAATTCCGTCTAAAAGATAACTCACGGACTTTTTAATCGCTCACCGCCAAGTATTTTACCTCATTTCGAGCTTGATTATGACATAATGTATATTGAATGAGGTCTATGTTTGCATTTTGCACGTTTTCAAAACATAGGGGCAAAAAAATCGGATTTTTGGATCAAATTTCGGATTTTCAAAGCGAAAATGAACCATCAATGGTAGGGCAAGGCCGACCGTCGCCGCTGCCGTCGACGGCCGCCCTGCCCGACCGCCGCCCTTGGTAAAATTTTGGCTTAAAACGGTCATGTTTTCCAAACTGAGCAATTTTTGTTTTTTGGTTCATTTTTCGTCCCCTTTGCATTTTTCACACACAATTCACTTCAAATGAGTTTTGATGCATGAATTATATATTTTGGGGACTACCTAGCTCGGTTATCATCATTGATGCTCATCTTTACCGATTAAATGGTAAGAATTCAACTCCTTTTAACTCAATTGAGTTGAACCCTTGAGAAATTGCTTCTACTTGATATATTGATAGAATTCTTATATAATTGTGTTGTGAATGATGATTGTTGATGGATGAATATTGTATTATTGCAATTGGTGATGAAAATTTTTGGCTTAAATGTATTACAAAGGCGTTATACATCTCTTGTTTTATTCAACGCACGCCAAGTGTTCGACAAAACGTTTCAATGAAAAATTCATCACCTACATGATTCTCTCGATTTGAAAAGTCTTCTAAGTTTATAGAAATCATGTTTTATCAATCAAATGAGCTTTTGCAAGTCAAATGATCAATTTTTCCCTTTCATTTGGAATTTAAGCTTCTTTTTCAAAATGCTCGATAAATCGATTAAATTGCGCACTTTGATATAATTGTATGATGTTTTTATCGTGCTAACATTCTTTTTGATGATTCCAAAGAGGAGAAACAAAACAAACGCTCATATGCTTAAAGAAGCGAAAATAAGCTCGCAAGAAAAGCTATAAGCTAGGGCTCTTAAAAGCCAAAAGCTATGAACAATACTTAGTCCATGTGATGTATTATGGACTTTTATGCTTGATTGATGATATTTTGTGACAGGGGGAGCTTATAAGCTCATGATAATTCAAGCTTAAGTTGTAAAAGCTAAGCTTTTAGCTTTTAGTTGGTTGCTTGTATACTTGTTCTTGATATGCATATTGATAGGGGAGCTTGTGCAAAAATGATTTTGAAAAATCTTTGCTCCTATCCTTGTGTGTTTGTACTTATGATAAATCTTGCTTGTAATGGTTTGATGTTTTAGACCGGAAAATTTGTTTTGTTTTAAAATCAACTTCCTAAAATTGTTTTGGTTTGTAATCATCAAAAAGGGGGAGTTTGTTAGATAAATATTTTTATCAAGATTTTGATGATTATGTTTAAATGAGTTTTTATACCAAAACAATGTTTATAAATGTTGTCCAAATACTCCTAAATGATTTAAAATATTTTTACTAATTTTTGGAGTATTTCTTAGAGTTTATTACTCGATAAAATTGGACAACACTTTTGATGATTTTGTGTTAATTGGTTTTTACACCAAAACAATGTTGTCCAAATACTCCTAAAAGATTTAAAATGTTTTTACTAATTTCATGGAGTATTTCTTAGAGTTTATTATTCGATATAAATGGACAACACTTTTGATGGTTTTGTTTAAATGAGTTTACTATGTTTATAAATGTTGTCCAAATACTTCCAAGTGAATTAAAATGTTTTTACTAATTTTTTGGAGTATTTCTTGAAGTTTATTTTTGATAAAAATCGGACAACATTTGAAATTGGAAGGTCGGCCGCCCAAAAGGTCGACCGCACCGAAGATCGCCGCACGAAACAAAACCAGTGTCAAAAAAAGGGGAGGGTGACCGGTCAGGTGAGGTCGACCGGTCGCACCCTAGGGCGACCGGTCGCACCCCCCTGCAACCCCTACCTAGATCGCACTATTTTCATTCAAACGTTCGAAATCTTATACGGAGAGCGACCGGTTCGGCTTTGTGCAATCTTTTGACAAAGAAAAATTTGTACCGTTGAACTCCTTGACAACGAGAATTTGCTTTTCAATTTTGTACAATATTTCTACATCTTGTGATCCTCTTTTTGTAGACAAAATTGAAGAAGAATGAGCCTATGTTGGGAGCCTGTGTTGGTGAAGACTTCCCTACAAATAGAGGATGAATTGAAGACACAAGAGAAAACACATACAAGCAAAATACACAACAAGAAATCTGCAAATTTCCAAGCTTTCATATTCAACACTCTTGTTGTATTTATAGCCTAAGTATTTTCACTTTCACATCTTGAGGTCTAGGCTTTATTTCTTGATTACACTTGCATCAAATTGTAATATTCATTATTGAGTTGTAATCTTGATTTTTGTCATCATTCAACACAAGACATCCTTGTGAGTATTCTTGTGGAAAGAATACACTTGGGTGATCTAGGTGATACGTGTTTCAAGAGTGTGGTGCTCTTGAAGTATTGAAGAATTTGGTATTCTTCAAGGTTGAAGATTGTGGTAATCTTCACAAGGTGCCGTTGGAGATTGTGGTAATCTTCAAGAGAGATTGTGGTAATCTCAAAGGTGGTGTTGTAGAAGAGTGTGGTGCTCTTCAAGGTGATTTTGTAAGGTGTTGTATTAATTTTGGTAATTAATAAAATCTTTTTCTTTTTGAAATCCATCCCGGAGATACTAGAGTGGTAGAGGATTAGGCCCTAGATGGGTTGAACCTCTTTAAATCGACGCGTGTTGTTTACTTCCCGCACCTTTATTATTGTTTTGGCGTATTTGATTCGAAAAAGAGGGCATAATCGAAAAGATGGAGATAATCTATTCACCCCCCTCTAGATTATCGTAGCCACTTGGACTTACATGTTATTCTCCAAATGAGGTAGAATTTGTTCGACATAATCCTCTCAAAGAGTGCACGATGACGCCTTTATGCCTATAAAAATGTAATTGTTAGTTTAAATTAAGATAAATAATGCGAAAAATAATAAAAAGAATGTTACTCTAAATCTTCTAGTGTTATCTCAATGAATCTTGTAATTCTTCCATCAATGTCTTTATTCTGAGCACTGTGCATTGACACAAGTCTCACAATAACATCCGAAAAACCAAGAAAGATTAAAATTAGGAAACAAAGCAATTTGACAAAACAAGAAAAGTAAAACCACAAAAAATCAGAACCTTACCTAACAACATTGTATCGTCAACCTTATCGAGGATTTGTTAAGTCGAAAAAAATTCTTAAAATCAAAAAAGAATCGGGAAAGATCAAGCAAACATTTCAAAAACGTGAGTTTTCCCATAAAACAAATTTTTCTGTTTTGTGGCAGTGGTCTTGTATTTTTCAGTTTGTTTCTTGACCAAAAAATCCTTGATCACATAAACATGTCCCTCCTTCAACATCTTTTTGAAGTTTGCAATCTGAAATTTCCGTATTGTGCCATGAATTCGATCACCCTGTTATATTTCAAAGACAAAAATTAGAATACTAAGTTTCGAACAATGTAAACAAAAAAAAAAGACAATAAAGAAAAAAAAAAAACTTACTACACTATCATGGAAAACACATTCTAGTATCGAGATCCGATTTTTATCCGAATAAGACGACTTCTCATATCTTTGGAATAAGCCTCAATTTGACAACCCACAATGTTTGGCTATTGTTGAGGTCACGAATTAGTGTAACGAATGGTGCCATCTCTATTTTATGTTGATCGAAAAATTCAAGAAAGACGGTCAAGCTTTTTCGAGAGAAATTATAAATTCTTTGTAAATTTCTTAATGCTATGGTTCAATATTTATATTTGTGGTGGACCGAACTTATAAGGAAGCTCAATCAAAATATTTGTGGTTAGATATCTGTTTTTGTTCTTATTTTCAAGATTTTTACCATATATTGTTATCAATGCCAATTCATTCATCACATATTTAGGTTTATATATTTTCGATTCTTTGGCTCGATTTTTTACCAAACTCAACAATTGAATGCAAAAATCGAACAATGTAAATTAGTACCCAATTTTTTCCTATGTAAATAGATATCAAATCAATAGTTTTCCATAAATAAAAATATGACAATCAATTTTTTATGTTTTTGGGTTTAAATATTCCGGAAATATAAACGCGTTTTTATTTTTGGAAGAAGTCAACATTCATTAAAATCGGTAATTGGACTATAAATTAAGAAGTCAACTTTCATCGATTTTGCGCTTAATTTTTTCCTATTGCTTAGTTTAGTTGAATGAGCAAAGTTTGGACAAAAAATATTTTGAGCGGATTTTACAGTTCAATTTTTAATTAACCCATAAATAACTAAACTGGTCAAACTTAACAAATCAAAAAAGATGGCTGAATCTATAACCAAAATTACTCAAATTGATCACCTATTAAACAGAATACAGCCAAATTTTTTTTTTAGAAAGAGGTGTTTAGGCGGAAAACAAATTTAGAAAGGGGTTTGCTTTTATATATATATATATATATATATATATATATAAAAGATGGGTCGGTTTAGGATCCGTCGACGAATTAGAGTTGTCAAACAGTCGACGGGAGACTTACTCGCATATAAAAGGGATCCACACATACAAGACTTCGACGCAATAAACAAAATTTTATAAGCCATCTTTTACAAATTTGATAAACCTAAATCTATTGAAAAATTCATTGCACTAGTGTGTTTCTGGGAACATGAGATCAATATTAGTCTTCGAATGATAATAAATTCTATGTCGACCAGCAGGAAAAATAAATAATGCACCCCAGTTCATCAAAATGCGACATTATCTAACCCACTCTATGAAAAATCAAGTTGTGGTTTCATGACACTATACGACTCTCATACTGAATTTTAGGCATGCATATTAGTATCATCATGAAATGTTCATAAATAATTATTTTTTGGGGCCTTAATCTAAATATATAGATAATGGTTTACACAGAGGATGAGCAGGTACAATCTTTTGCCGAAATGTCCTTGCTTAGGGAATTAATTAACCCCTAATTAAATTGACCAATTTATTGAGAACAAACACGGCACGATACGGTATTAGTGAGGAAAAAGGAGAAAAATATAGAGAGATTACTTTATGATGACTAGGAAAAGCATTATATATAATGCTGGTCAAATTAAAACTTAAACAATTGTAGCATTTCTTGTATGAACTTAAATCAATTTATGTTAATTAAAGTATTAAACATCATTTTTAACTTAGGAAGGTGTCAATTACTAGTACGATGCGACGAACCTTTTCGAAAAATAGAATTAACCGAACCTTTTCGAAAAATAGAATTAACCTTTTATATAGATAAAGAATTATCCTAAGTTTGAGGACAGGTATTGATGTCCATCTTCCTTTGCTTGGTTGGGCTAATTTTATTTATCCATTTCCAAGCATATGGACATTTATCAATAAAACGAATAGTTTCCAATTAAATTGTATCAATTTTTTATAATCTGATTTGTTTAAGGCATTACGTAGATAATTTAAAAATTGAATTAGTTTTGTAACTATATTCGATTTCTTCTAGTATATATATATGCTAAGCATTATATATATAGGAATTAGATCTAGTGAGTCCACACAAGTTATGTGAGTATGTGCGACCAAATCCTGGAGCGTTGAGTTATTTTTTAAACGGTCTAGATTAATCGGTTTTTGTCCCTTTTTAATGGTTAATTAATTGAAGAAAAGGGATTTTTGGTAAATCATATTGTATACAATTATTAGGGGGAACTATATTTGGTAGTGGCTTTTTACATGCCTAGAATTAAGGAACCAGTTTTTATCGTGATCTCTCATCCAAATCTTCTCTCTTGAGTCTACGAAAACTGAAACAAGTCAAACTTTCTCGGATGAAAATCTCACTCGGTCAAAACTCTCAATCTCTCTCTGTTAAAGATTTCCTCACATCTCCCCTCGCGAAAGATTTCTTCACCTTTGGTTGTTCTTGAGCGGCAACAACTCGATGGCAATTATTCGACGAAAGACCATCTCCGAGTCGTCACAACGGCCTCACCTTCTTCTCCTCCGAGGTCGACGGCCACATTGTAGTTGGAACAATGTTTTTTATTCATCTTTCGAATATTTTTCAAGAATTTATGGATTACAAAATTCTTTCTCTAAACATATCTTTTGCACAAACATATGAAAATGTCTGGATTTCTATTTTTTTTTCTTTATAGATTTTTATTTATTGTTGCAGTTTTGAAAAACCTAGAACCCTAGTATAATTGGGGTTTTCTATTTTTTACTTTATTTTTGTTGATTTTTTGGGGTATTGTTGCATTTTTAGGATGTTGATATGTTCTTAATTTTAGTTTTGAGTTTGGGTAAGTTTATGCTATTTTTTATTTTTAGTTTTTGATGTAACACGATGAAAAATTTGGGAATTAGGGTTTACATTGCTCTGTTTTTGTGTCAAATATGTACAAATGCTTATTGAGTTTCGTAATCTTGCTTATAATTTGTGTTATTCTAACCGCATAGTTAGGCTCACAGGGGTTTAAATAGGGTTTTTGCTCTGCTTTTTATGCTAATTATGCTTATGTATGTTTTGTTTTCTGCTTATGTATGTTTTATATTAAGCTTATGTTTTGTTTGTTTTTATGCTTATCATAGACAAAAATATTTCTTGTACGTTGCGAGAGATTCATTTGTTTTTTATCACAAATGTTTGCTTATTAAGCGAGAAAGATCTTGCTTACGTAGGGAGAAAATATTGCTTATTTTGTTGTAACTGTGATTTTTGTTAGATGATAGTATGGATAAATCTATATGAGTTGCTTATCTTTTTGCTAGTACAACTTGCTAATGTGTGTAGTAAATATTGCTTATAAAGACAAAAAATACTTGGTACAAATATATTTCTTATTAAGACTCTGCTTGTGTTGATATAAAATGATGTTTTCATAGCATAAATGGGTTATTTTTTAGATGTTTTTGTCGTGGCTTTGTGTAGATTGATTAGTTTATATAATTATATGCTTATACGATTATTGATTTTGTTATGTATTTAATATTTTTTGTCAATATTTTTACCAGGAGTATGCATACTGAGTCTTGTAAAAGTTGTCATGTCTTGAACGGATGTTGTTGATATAATTATCTTTGCTTGAAAATGCAATCTTGAAAGAAGTAACGGGGATGCACAATTTTGCAAAGTCCAAGAAACAAACATTTTCACTATGCGTCACATGGAGACGTATGTGGGATGAGGTATCGAAAATTGGGAGGGTGGGCTGGAGAAAAACAATGAGGTGCTAATATTGATGATGTGCGGGAAATATGTCGTTGCAATTTGTTTGGATGATGTGAATGAGAAGAGGGAATCAATGGGGAGAGGCGAAGAAGTTTGTTGGAACAACGTATGATTATAGCAAAACGATGTTGTTGTTTTTTTATTTTGAACAAATGGTTGAACATTATATGTTGTTTCGGATTTTTAAACTTGTGATTGGGTTTGGTTTAATTTTTAGAGTTGTTAAGCGGGAAGTAAATGCTATATAAACATTATTATGGTATAACATATGCAATGTTATCTATACAAAGCGATAAATTTTTGATGGCCCAATATTTGCTTTGACACGATTTATGATGAATTTTGGTGTCCGAAATTAAATTCTTGTTGGGGTTCATAAATTGTTTGTACACTCCGTTCGTTGCTCAGGCATATTATTAATCCTTCCTTTTCAATGTATTATTACTAAAATTATCAAGGTATATTTTAAACATTTATTGTGTAGTCAAGCATGGAACATAGAGTCAATAAATAAACAACAGTGTTCATGTTCATAAGCAACTTTATAAGAACAGTTAAGCAACACTTTATAGATACCTAAGCAAATGATTGGTCTTAAAAATGCGAAACTCATGAAATGAATTTAATTGACAGTGAATATGCAATATATATTTAATAGATAAGCAAAAAATATGTAGATAGTTAGCACATTATTTCTTCGTATACGCTAGGAGACACCATTTGACATTTTGTCGTGCATATGCAACATATACTCGATGGACAAGCAATATGAGTCCATTATATAAGCAATTTTTTTTTTTGCATAAAATGATAGTTTCTTCAAAGAGACAATTTCTTTGTAAGAATGCAAATTAGAATCAATAAATTAGCAATATTGTTCATGTTCATAAGCACATTTATTATAACAATTAAGCAACACTTTATATATACCTAAGCAAATGAATGATCTATAAAGGTAAAGGACATTTTTATTTTTATTTTTTTTTTGATTTTAATTTAACGATTTACTGAGGTATCAAATGTCTTGGTGAAGAAGAAGACTTTAATTGACATAATTTATTCGTGATTTTGATTTTTTATTTGGATGGTAAGATATATTGTTGGTAATCGCTCCTATTTTCATGGGATTTGATTGTTTGCTTTGGACTAATATACCCCTATATCTATTTAATTTGGCTTTTATATATTTTATGCATCTTTAATATTAGCCATCAAATTTGTTGATCTATGGTTTAGATTTGGTCCTACGTACTTACATAAGGCATGTGTCTCATATAATCCTCCCCTATATATATGTGTGTGTGTGTGTTTTGAAAAAAACCGCCTTTCCGAGTTTAATGAATGTGCGAAGAAACAATCCAATTCATATATCAATATCAATAGCAATATTTCGTTGAATAAAACAAGAAAGCAAATAAAATCTCAATATTATTATTATTATTATTATTATTATTATTATTATTATTATTATTATTATTATTATCATCATCATCATCATCATCATCATCATCATCATCATCATCCAAAATTGAATATTTAAATATTCAACAAGTATGTGTGAATAGGGGTGGCAATTTGAGGCACAACACGATTGACCGACCACGAACACGACCACGAAATTATAGGGTTTGAGCTAAGGCTTATCGGGTTCAAGTCAAGTTATCGGACCGCACGATGATGAGTACGATAAAAATCGCGTTGTTATAGGGTGACATGATAAACACGATAAGGCACGATAATTTTTAATTATTAATAATTAATTACCTATATAGGTAATTTAATAATAATCGATTATTTTTACTTGGCTATTTTTATTAAAAATATATTAGAATATATGTTTTAGGTATTAAATATAAAGAATAAAAACAAATAATAAGTTTTATTTGTTAACGGCTTAACGTGCCTAATGGGTTCACCTAAATAAATTTGACAATTTTTCTTATCGTGCTTATCGTGTCGTGCCGTGTTTTTCGTGCTTTTAACGTGTCGTCTTCAGGCTTAAATTTCAGGCTCGTTAAGCTTATCGAGTCATGTTCGTGTTTGGGCTTATCGTGTCGTGCCGTTATCGTACCGGTCCGATAACGGCCCGGCATGAACGATTTGCCAGCCCTATGTGTGAACATATATAACCAAACAACTTATCTCAGAAGTAGGGGAGGAGCTAGACGTATAACTTTGGAGGGCTAAATAATTTTGGAGGCTAAATTAATAAATAATAAATATTTAATACTAAAATTTCTTTTAAAATAAAATATACATAAAAATACGCCCGCATTTAGAAGCATTATACATGAAAGAAACAAAATAACATACCAAATAAAAAAGAACCTTAAATGGCATTACTAACTCTAGCTAAATATATATAAAAAAAAGAGTATGTCTCTGATAGGACCGTTTTACTGGATCTCACCACAAGCCCACGCCCAACCGCACCCAAACCGCTGGCCGTGCCTCGGTTATTTAAAAAAATTCACTTTGCTTCACAGAGATTCAAACCCACGGATATGGAGAGGTAAGGTGGCATTCTACCACTGCACCACTAGTACTTGTTGTACAATTTAAGTATAACAATGTATATAAACTCATTCATAAATGCGTCTGGTAAATTAAAAAATAAAAATAAAAACGCCTCCAAATGCAGAGGCTAAAAATAGAACCCAGGTCTATTAAAGAACATGATACTTTATCTCAATAAATGGATACTTATAAAAATGTTACTATAACTACATCATATTTATTTTTTATTTTTCCTCTTTTTTTGTTCATAGTTTGTAACTGTATTAATAAATTTGATACTTTATCTCAAAAAATGAATACTTTTACTTATAAAAGTGTTACTTTAACTAAATCATATTTTATTTATTTTTATTTTTCCTTCATTCCTAATTTGTGACTATATTAAAAACATGACACTTTATCTCAAAAATGGATACTTTTACTTATAAAAGTGTAACTTTAACTATATCATATTTTATTTTATTTTTTTATTTTTTCTTCATTCCTAATTTGTGACTATATTAAAAAAACATGATACTTTATCTCAACAAATAGATATTTTAACATATAAAAGTGTTACTTCAACTCATTATATATATATATATATATATATAGGTATAGGATCATATGTGGCAAGGACCTTTATTGGTAGCCTCCCCCAATTCCCCCTTTATTGGGATTTCAATTAATCTTTCTCCCTTTTTTTCGTCTCCTTCTTATCAACTATCCCAATCCCCGTTATTCCTTTTTCTTCTTCTCTCTCGCCATTTGAGCGCCAGGTGAAAACTTCGTGATAGTCTCGGCGCTTGGCGGATTATTTCGACATCAAAACCCAAAAAACTCAATCAGTAGTATCGGTGAAGGTCAGTCCCTGGTTCGATTTTTTCAATTTTTGGTTTGTAGTTTTTTGTGGAAAGGGTTTTTCCCTTATTTAATCTTCCGTTTTATGTCTAGTCACGAAATTCTTTTTCTGGGTATTTGGAGCTAGTTGCAGTAAGTAAAGCACAATTTTTTTTTTTTTATGAATTTCCTAGGGTTCTGTTCTTCGACTTTCACAGACCCGCCCTGTTTACTTGGGTTTATGGAGTTATATTTTTTGTTCGTAATGTTGCAGATTAGTAGAGATATTTTTGTATAAAATTAGGTAAAACGATGCGCATTTAGTTAATGAATTGTGTAATGTTTTATGTTATTGAATTGCGACAAGACGCATACCTAATGCCGAATCTTTGAAAACGGTAAAGTCTCGCATATATTTTTTTTTTTGTCCTTTTTTGTTTTATTTAAACGTGAAATGAATTGATGTTAACTTACGTATAAGTTTGTATACAAATAGAAGATAGTCGGTATATAGATAGTACTGTTTTTATTTTAATTGTGGATGTGAATCGATGAAAACATATATATGGATTGGTATACATTTAGGCTTTTGTTTGGTATACAATTAGTTATTATGTAACATACAAATACATTTTGCTGGAGCCTTTTTCTTTTTTTGTTGACTAGTTTGATGTTAACACATTTTGTTTTTGCTGCCATTTTTGTTTTTATGTTTTTTTCAGTTGGATTAGCGCATAATGTTGAAAATGTGACCCAACAAGACTTGCCATGTCGTGGAGGGATGAGCAAAACAAAATTTATTGTGGGGTCTATGCCATGCGTCATATGGAGACCTACATGGGGGGAGCATTGAAGAAATGGGACTGTGGATTTGACAAGGCCGACACCATGAGCTTGCACGACTGAGGACGTTATATTGCCATGCAATTTTGATGCATGACTTGAACCAAGAGAAAGGCAGGGTGGGTTGGCTAAAACATTTGTCAGTGGGGCAAGTAGTTGGTTATCACTAGGTGGTTCAGTTTTGTTAGACGGAGTGTCTAAGTATATTTTTATTATTATATTAGACTAGACTATGCTTTTCCAAAGGCAAAACTGACAACATTTTGGTGACTACGAACAATCTTAAGCAAATATGTTCTCTATTTTTGAGCGGTGAGCTTGTTTTTATGCCATATGGTTAGTGGATAAACAAAAGACACAATTAATAGTATTGTGGTACATGTTTATTA
Organism: Rehmannia glutinosa; assembly: GCA_016081115.2. NCBI lineage: Eukaryota > Viridiplantae > Streptophyta > Magnoliopsida > Lamiales > Orobanchaceae > Rehmannia > Rehmannia glutinosa. The sequence goes on from CM071926.1 coordinate 131,316,068, forward strand.
ATTTTTTGGTATACACATGTTTATAATGTAGTTTTTTGTTATTATGTTGAAGGTGTTAACGAATCGTGTGTATGCATAATTTTTGTAAGCATTTTTGTTGTAGTACTATAATTATTTTTAGTTTTTGGAAGTCAATGTAATCCTTTAAAAATTTAAAACTCAATTTACATTAAAACGTACAATTAAGGTTGAGTTGGTATACATTTAGTATTAATTTGACAGATGTATATTTTTTGAAAATGAGAACGGTATTAAATTACCAAAATACAAAAGGCAGGACGAATTGGCGCATATTAACTGATTACCTTGTGTATAATTAACAGTAAACATGCACGCAGATAGCAGTTATACTCTCAAAGTTTTTATAGTTTAGGCCAAGTTTTTTTATTAATTCTGTCATATGGACATAAAAATGATGCGCATTTAGAATATAAATGGCATTCAAATAGACAATAAATGACGTACAATTAACACAAGACAAATATTTGATATCAGTTTTTCGAAAGCACAAAATTGAAAATGCAGGAAAAAGGTTCTCTCATTCTGTAGGTTGTTCGGGACATGTACGATCGCATGCTCAGAAACTCGATTCGTTGTTATGCGTGTGAACCGCTTCCTTCAACACCGCCACGACGATATTTGTTTGTACCCCTCTGCTTACAAACAATGTATTGCATGACAGATCTCCTTATTCTTAAATTTCCTTGACATGCTTATTCGTATGTCAAAGCCGCATCGTTGACCATATTCCCTATAAAACTCAACACCCTTCTCCAAACCGACAAATTGCATGCCTATTTGGGGTATTTTATCTTTTCTACTCCGGTATCCAAAGAGTTGGTAGATCGGGGATATTACCAGTGCTCTCGAACTTCAACGCGTGGATACCTTCATTATTAGATTCTCATATTTTACACCAAATCGCCAAATGCGTATACACAAAACAATTTTTAAATTATAAAATATTCTCAATATTATTATATATTATTATCAATTAAAACATCTAACAATAGATTAATAAATGCTTATATTATCACCCAATATTGGACAATCTGTACACCAAAATATGATTTCGGATACTATAATGAAATTAATCTATACCATATTTTTATGCTTGTAAAAACACCAAATTATGCACATATATACACCAACATACGCTTCCAATGTACAATATTGTAGATATTTTTATACCAATTTAAGTTTCAATGTTTACTCGCAATTATACATCCAAACAGGCCATAGTTCATTTTATATTAGCAAGAAAGCATACATATATATACACCAAATATTGCTTCCGTAGGCACGATATTACAAAATTTTATTTACCGAAATACGCATAACAAATCATCATCGATAAGTCTTTTATCACACTCCGTGATTGCATGCTTATATGCGCACAATAATATACATATACATACACCAACATCGCACTAACTCGCATACACAATCCTTTTAATTGATACACCAAAATAAACGAATAATTACAATGTATGTTTTTGTCACATAACGCCGATAGATGAACAACGATAGTTTATTTTTGTTCGCAATGATACACACATACCGGACAAAAGTCCCCGAATCGCAACCTTCATCCGGTTCGCCTATCAACATGTCGGGTTTGGTGTGACTGAGCGCATCGACGCCCATTTCGTATACCTTATTTGCTTTGCTCAAAAATGGCGACCAGAATATTTTCGTGAATTTGGTGATTATTGTTTTTCCCCTTGCTTTTGGTCAACGAATAGTGAAGAAGAAGATAACATCGTTTTTTTGGATTAAGATTATGTGTATCTGTTATGGAAAGGTAATTAAATATGGTATTAATTTTACATCATTTTGATAGTTACCTTATTATATATAAAATAATTGCAAAATGGTGTATTTTTAGGTCTAATCAACCTTTGATTAATTAGGATGGATGGATGGGATCTGGCCCACACCGCCACATGGTAAGAGGGTCGCCACATGAGATCCTATCCATATATATATATATATATATATATATATATAGAGAGAGAGAGAGAGAGAGTAACATATTCATAATTTGCGACTATATTAAAAAAATATGTTACTTTATCTCAAAAAACAAATACTTGTATTAATAAAAGTATTACTTTAACTCTAACATATTCATTATTCATCTTTCGTTGTATTGAATTCATCATATGTTACTATATTAAAAAATATAACACTTTATTTCAAAAACAGATATTTTTACTCTTAAAACATGATATTTTATCTCAAAAATATATATTTTTACTCATAAAGGTGTTATTTAAACTCGATATATTTATTTTTCTTTCAATGTAATGTAATCATAATTTGTGGCTATATTAATACGATATATATTTTGTCTAAAATAAACGATACTTTTTCTTATAAAATCAAGTATTTAATCGAGGAAGAAAAATAGAAAAAAAAAAAGCCACAAGTGGCATATTTGACCCATGACCGTCAACAAGATACGCGGGTTAGTAGGGACCGCCTTGCTTGGATCGAGATCCCTAAAACGGTTCTACATGAGTTTTGCTAAAAATAAACTCGAATAATTAAACTATAATCAAAGACGATCAAATTAAACACATAATAATGAGAATCACTAGTACAAAATTGACCATTTGCATCGGTTGTAAAACGACTTTAAACATCAGTTATAACGGCGATGCATATGAAGGCGATGCTTATAGTCACATGTATAGGCATCGGTTTCAACTGATGCCTAAAGTAAAGAATAGGCATCGGTTGCTAAGCAAAATCGATGCATAATATTCAAATAGGAACCGATACCAAAGTAATTATTTAATTAAAAAAATAAAAAATATTATATGTATCGGCTATTAATTAACAAGTGATGCCTAAAATGTTTGTATTATTTTCAAATTTGCCACCGCCTACTTTATGCATCGTTTATCATTGGGAAGCGATGCATATTGGGCGATTTTTATGGTCTTTTATGTACTAGTGAATGGAGAAAAACTGATCGTGGTCAACAATTTTGTGTAACGTGAATAAATAAATTTAGATATTTCCTCAAAAAAAAAAAAAAAATTAGATAGATTTGGTTAGTGGAGGAACACAAAAGGAGGGATCATTGTACTAACGTCAGCCATATTCGAAAAGTAAAAAATAATTATTAGATAAATATATAATTAAATAAATTCTCTCAAAACCCGCCATACAGCCACCACCCCACCATTTTCAACCTTTTGTTACAAGAACTGTACATGACAACCCCTTCAACATTTTTTTTTTGGGTCGGCTTCTCTCATAAATTATTCATATGTTAGAAACAATATAAGGTTTTTTTTTTTTGATCTATGACATAATTAATGTCAAGTTTATATGGTTATATTATCGTACATATTATTTGACATTGTTCAAATTATAAGGCTTATAAATTGTATTTTTTGTTAACTATAGGATGATGACAGATTTGGTCCCATAAATCCTCATTTAGCAAAAATTTCTGCAATTACAGAAAAAATTAACAAAATTAGGGTTTATAGACCACCTGATTATTTTCGGCAAAATTCTCAAGCAAGTATTTCTTTTAGTTGCAGAAGTTTTGTGCAAAATGTGACTTTTATAGGATTAATTTTACCACACCCTATAATTAGAGGGGAAGATTGCCATTTATCCTTTTTATCGTAAAATAAAAATTGCATAATAGTAGAAACAAGTTATTTCTTTTCTTTCATTTTTTTTTTTTTTTTTTGTGGGACAAATGTAATAAAAATGTTATTATATTGGCAAATGGAGAACAGGTTTGCAACATTCTGGGCACGGATCCATACACGTGTTCCCACGCACCAAAAGCTTTGTCCCACTGATCCTGTTACCAGGTTTTCTAAATTCTTTTGAGATAATAAATTTATAGCCAAAATAACTATTGCTTAATTTGTATGTATTTTATATCTTGGTCAACCAATGAAAAGAGAGATTAGAGGTCCATGCTGTAGTCCAATCTAATCTCAAAATTATACTGGTTGAACTCATTGTTCCGTGGCACATTATATTTGGTCCAAGATACATCCTTTTCCTTTTTTTTTTTTTTTTTTTTTTTGATAACTCGCCTTCTGCGCTACGCCCGACTATGCCCGAGACAACAGCTCCGGCCTCATTCTTTGCGCCATGGTAAAACCGCGGATGTGCACGACCGGCCAGTTCGACGGGTCTCATTGACGTACAACCGTGGGATCCTCCCTGTAAAGAGAACAATTTATGTTCGACCCCCAATCTACTAATAACGATCTCTCCCGAATCGAACCCACACGGATGCTATTCAAAAGATGAGTTCCCACCAAATCTTCACCACCGCATATGCCCTGGGAGCAATTTGATGGAGCAGGATAGAACCCCGACCTCCACCCCACAAACAATTTGATGGAAGCAAGGATTTGAACCCCGACCTCCACCCCACAATTGTTTGTGGTGGCGAAAGGGCTAAGCCACCGGTTGATACATCCTTTTCCTTTTGCAAGTCAATTGAGAATTTCATTACCCACAAAATATATTATAATAGATATTCGAGATTCTACAAGATAATTACGTATTACAATCGCAATATTTTAAAAGGTGTTAGCGCTAGACACGTGGTAGATCGGGGTCTAACACCTGACCGAAAGTTAGGTGGAACCTGGACAAGGTTAGTCGAGCTTAATTAGAAAAAGAATATAGACGAACAAGGACAAACTAGCATTTAGGCAAAGACTAATCGTAGTTTGCCGGTGATTTTTGGAACAATGATTACAAGATAGTTAGTCCTCTTATGTTAATGCTTGTTGCTAGATGAATTTCAAATACCCACATTTTTCTGAAGAAAAATAATTAAATAAAATTAAGAATAGTAATTATTATAATAATTCTATCACGACCTAACTCCATGACCTCAACGCATATAATCTAAAATAAGAAAATTTAAGTTGAAACTTTACTCACCACTTAGCAATATGAATGTATAATCCATGCAATCCACCTCGACATATTAATCCGACGCAATCCGATTGGTGCAATGGTGATGGAAATGGGGACTCCATCAATTTGATTAAATAATAATTATTGATTACAAACCAACCATTTAACTCACGTTTAAGTGCTTTAAATCCCCTCTCCTAAGTCCCATTTTTATGGTGGGACAAATTACTGGATTTTTTTAATTAGGAATATTCCCTTTGTAGACTACTTTAAGATGATAGAATGATTCCATTTGTATCGTTTTCTTTTTCCATTTGGCCACCACAAGCAATTGTGGGATGGAGGTCGAGGGTTCAAATCCTTGCTCCATCAAATTGTTTGTGGGGTGGAGGTCGGGGTTATTATCCCTACTCCATCAAATTGCTCCCCTGGGCATATGCGAGCCGTGAAGATTTGGTGGGAACTCATCTTGAATAACATCCGTGTGGGTTCGATTCGGGAGAGATCGTTATTAGTAGATTGGGGGTCGAACATAATTGTTCTCTTTACCTGGGAGGATCTGGTTGTACGTCGCCAGACCCCGTCGAGAACACTGCCATGCGTGCACATCCGCGGTTTACCTTGGCGGCAAAGAATGAGGAGCCGAGTTGTTGTCCTCGGGCATAGTCGCGTAAGCCCGGAAGGCGAGTTATCAAAAAAAAAAAAAAAAAATGATTCCATTTGTACGATGCATCGGCTTATTGCAAAGGGGAGTGGGTCACCGATCCACCAGGTTGAGGTCTACGGATTAATTTTTTAAAATATATTTATACTACCTTATACGGTGACAGTCCATGAGATCGTGAGATGGTGATATTTTTAGTGTAAAAAGTGATATTCAAAATAAATATACTAATTTAAGTGTATTTAGCAAATATCACTTTTTACACTAAAAGTATCACTTGCTACACTAAAAGTATCACCATCTCACGATCTCACACCGTCTCACAAACAGACCTATTGGTTATACTAAATGGTAACTTTTCAAATTAAATTACTAATTAAAAGATAAATATTATTGTTTACGTCTCAATCACAAGGACTAGCTTTTGAACTAGGACAAAATATTTTTTTAATTATTATTTTGTGATTATATCTACATAAAGTTTTTTCTCCTTATTTAATCACCAAATTACAAGGTTATTACAATATATGTTTTTAATTTGAAATGGTCATCCATTTAATTTTGAACAACAAGAATCGCAATATAGAAAGTGAAGTAAAATAATTATTTCTAAAAAGACATTCAATAATGCAAAGAACAAATCTCGAATTTCGATTATTTCGGTAATTTAGTTGCACGAGCTATTCTAATAATCAGTGAGAACTCGTTAAATGAGTAGATAGGTGTTCGTTCGTCGCAGCCAAGGAGAAAATTCTGGATGTGCCATGACAAAATTCTATTATGCAACTATTTTATTTTGAGACACAACCAATGAAAAATACACATGAAACGACCGGGTCGTCACCAAGGCTACATAAGTGCAATCTTTTTGGCCCTCCAAAATTACAAAGATGGCTCCTGGGCCGAGCCTATTTTGACACCGCTATAAATTAGATACTTGTATTCCTATCAATCCTTCAATAACATGTAAAGATGTCAATTCCACAAAAAGTTGCATCATCGATAATGGATAAGTTTATTGACGATGGGCGTGAGATTATTTATGTATATATAGATTTGAATATAACATAAACATTGAACACGTTCGTATATACTCGACCCATTATAGATATATAGACATTACACTACGATTAAAATATGTAATTTTCAAATATAATAATTCATTAATGTACTTTACATATCGGTACACTCCGTACATATATTTTCCATTTGAAATAATATACGTTTGAAGTAATATTATATTCTTTTTTCATCATATATTATGAATAGAATCTTATCAAATTGATTTTGAAAACAAAAGAAATAAATGTGTATAGTACAATTATGAAGATTGAGCGAATGCGCTTTTGTTTTCATATTTTTCATCACGTCCCAATTTCACATCCCAATAGAATAACATTCAATGAAGTACAACTCCGATAATTACATGTTTAGTGTCGACAATAGCTCTTATAAAAACCAAAAATATAACTAAGTCTACAAATCCATAAAGTTGCAATTAACCTATTTTTACTATATAAAATAATTACATTGTTCAAATACTCGACAAATAAGTCTCAAAATGATATGCTAGGTTGGTCAATCATGATTTGGAAGTATCATGTCGATTTCACGATCTCAAAATGTCCAGCCTCTTAAACGTTTTACAAAATCGTGGAGTGAGCAAAACGAGCTCGAGTGGGTTGGGGGTAGGGGAATGCAATAGTTATTTAATTAAAAAAAAAAAAATATTATGTGCTTGAGCAAGGTATTTAGGATGACAAAAGATATTTAGGATAAATATGCACGAAGATGCATTTACCGTAATGATCAATCGGTTTTAATGATAGCAATGATGGAAAGCACATTATATAATGGTTAATCGAGTAGGGTAAACAAATAATGGGATATCTCGAGTTTTTTGAAGTAAATATTTTGCTTTTCAAATAGAGATATCTCATTTTTAAAAACAATCATTACTCAATCATTCCCGAAACAAGAAAATGTAGGGTTGGTGTTGATCGGACACGGAACCTATTCGTTTTCTTAATAACTCCTAAACAATATTTGGTCAAGCCCGAACCTTATCCCTCCCGGTTGGCTTGATGTCTTTTTAGCTATGTGCCTTTACTCAAAAATCGTCATATACCTAAATATACATTCTACGACCCAAATTCTACACCATCTATGGCCCGACCGAGAAAGTGGGAATAGGCACATGGGCGCTTAACAGGGACCACGGACAACCCTGTTCAATCCAAAGGTGTCTAACCTACCCATACCGCAATAGAATCAAGAAGTCAATATTTTGTCAAAATAATATTTATTTGCCCAAAGGCCAAGTCGACATTTACAAGAGTTATAATGTAAATGAAATGTAAATTCAAACTAAGAATGATACAATTTATGTTTTCCTTAACAAAACAAAAACAATCATAGAACAATCTTATACCGTCGTATTAGTGTATACCGTGAAATTACGAATCGGTTTAATGTCATGAAGTTCATGAAATAGCTAATACCATGAAATTTATGAAATTATAAGTAAACCTAATTTTTTTAGGAAAATAACACTTTACTCACCTTTGTTGAGATCTTCGTTTGAGCAGGGGCAATCAATGGACTAATCCTTCGCTATCTTTGACTCAACAATGACTTCGAGATGACTCCGATGGAAATTTACTACGAGGTCGTGATGGTGTTGGAAATAAATAAGAATACTATGAAGATAGAATAGGGAGTATAAAAAAAAATAAAAAGAAAACGACATTTATTGATTTCAATCAACTAAAAACAATTGGAACATTCTATTTATAGTTTTCAAAAAGCTTTTTGGTTACACAAAGCGTTGACGCATTAGAAATAGCCGCAAATCAATTTAATCGATGAAGTAGTCGTCAGGGCCGCAAATCAAAAGTCAAGCAAAGTCGGTTCTATCCGCCGCCGCAGTAAATAATAAGTAAGTCATTTGCACGAGATGTTAAGCGGACGCGGCCGTTAGTCTTAACCGCTTTAAACCGAAGTCCGTTAGTGGCTAGCCCACTATTTTTATTTTTTAAAAAATAAATATAATTCTAATATTTTATATCTACTTTTATTACCTATTACTAGTAAATTTATTTCTCAAATTCACATCTCCCTCATCTTTAAGTTTAACTTTATTAAACAAGCTATAAATTCTTGAAAAACTTTTTTTTATTTGTTTTATTTATTACTTAATTTAGTTTTTTGATTTTTATTCTGAATAAGAAAATGTCACATAGTTTTATTAGATTATTTAGGATAAAAATTATATTTTTAAATGGTGCTAAATCTAATTTTATAATTTTATTAATGCAATTTAATTATAAACTATGCATGACCTTTTTTTAATAATGAATAGATTAACTTTAAATGCTAAACTTAAATGTTATATGTGCTCAAGTTTAAATTTTTAGATTTAAATATCTAATTTTGAAAATTTTAACTTATAGTCATATGAGTAATTACAGAAAAATTGTTAATTTTGGGTAGATTTAGTTATTATTATTTTATTTTCAAAATTTAGATCATAAATTCTATAAGTTTGTTAATGCAATGTATATAGAAACTCTGCATGAATTTTATTTATGACGAATAGTTTAACTTAAAATGTTAAACTTAAATGGTACGTATATATATTCGAGTTTAAAATTTTAAATTTAAATATATAATTTTTAAATTTTTGACTTAGAGCTCGATAGTGGTCCGTGTAGCCCAAAGCCCGCTAGGGTTAGGGTTAGGTTCCAATATTGCCCGCACCGTTTAACACAGCCCGCTGCTTTAGCCCGGCCGCCTAGGGGTCAGCTCTATAGGCTAGGGCGGCCAGCCCGTTTAACATCTCTAGCTCCACGATGCTACAAAAGTCAGTAAATCAAAACTGCTAAAACAGTCTTTGAGAATACCGCATAAATTAATAAGCCGGTTCTTTGCACAACCTACTAAAGTCGTGAAACAGTCAGCACAACTACTAATCAAATTAATAAGCGTGGTGGTGAACATAAATACTATTTTTGATACATTGCTAAGTGTCTCTTGAATAAATTTGAGTTTCTTATGAAATATGGATCACTTAACCTAAAATTAATTTAATGTAAATGATTAAATAAGTTCTTACTTGGTAAATAATGCTATAATTAATCCTTACAAATCCAATTTCTAAAATCTCAATTGTTCCATTATTTCCATATGACGATATTACATAGTTATCCTAAGTGGGGTGTCACACTTTCCCCTACTTAAAAAATTTGGTCTCCCAAATTCCTTCATAAAATAGTTGTGGAGACTTTCCTCATTTGTACATTTTATTCCATGATATCGATGATTCGATCCTTTCCTTATTAAGACTCAATTAAAGACATGGTTCATAATTTATTTTCGTCTTAGTTAACAAAGAAAGTCTATTTCTAAATCATCGAACTAATCATATCTTTTCAAGTATAATGCACGACCACACAAATGAATAAACTTTATCTACTAAAACATATCATAACCTTTGTATTCTCAAGTATTACCTCTAATATAATTGAATTATTGATTTCAAAGCCACCTAATCCTCAAATTACTTCATTACCTTATTGAATCAACTCAAATGATACACGCTTGTCTAGATTCACAAAGGAAACTAGGAGAAACACTTACATCAACACTATGTATCTCCACCAAGTTTTATTACCATGCAAAAAGAGGCTTCTCCAATGTTTCATATAGTCGTTTCAAATTCTAGAGACAATTTTGGAGTCCTTTTTCCCGACTATATCATTCTTTTATTGAATGAATCATTCTTAAATGTTAAATTTCGACAATAAGATTATTAATATACTCTATTAACTAAATCAATAGATAATCCAACTACCATATGTACTAAAGAAACCAAATTCTTACCTTCCGAAATAATGACTTAATCATAATTGTATATCTTGACTCAAAAGTTCTATTGAGTATTCCTTGAATCTACAGAAAAGTGTTGTTCGATGCATATGAGATCATAAGTCTAACGATTCTTAAGTTTCATTATAAGTCCTTAGCTTTATAGTCTCAGATATACTTCTAAAAAAATAACTATAACAATTTCAATAAGTTAAAACCTTAGTCTACATCCTAGAGATACCAAAACCAATAAACTTACCACTTGGTTGAAATCATTATGAAATCACCAAAAGTTTAAAACCTAATTATGAATCACTTATTTATATCAAGTATCCTTTTTTTTATCTTAAGAATAAGTTCCCTATCAGTTTCTCCTTAAGTTTGAGTGAATAATCTTTCATAACTCTAATTTAAAATTCATAGCTTAGTCTCGAGAAAAGTAATTAATGAGTTAAAATATCTAACAATATTTGGTCACCCAAGTATGCATGATTTTACTACTATCTTATTTCAATCCATGTAAACATAGATTCAAGTCACAAGTCCATTTTCTATATTAAACTCAAGTATCAACAAGAAACTAAATTTGAGGTCTTATACTCAAACACAATAGAACCTAACTAATAATTATACAAAAGATAAGCCATTCACCTATTGATTATATTATACATTGTTTCTATGGTCATGTATATATAATCCGAAGATAATATTCAAGTATTAGTCCCAAGCCCAAAAGAATTATTGTCTATCCAAACCAATGGTTATCTATATCCGATAGCGACTATGTGGTCACTATGCATCAATTGTACACTTATATTGCTTAATCATATACCAATCTCTATATTACCATTCGTTGCGCAATTCTTTTTGCTAAGAATGGTGTCAAGTATAGAGTTCTTAGTAATCTTGTATTCCGAGGCTATTTCCGGCATGATAGATACCTCAATTGGTATAGGAATATTATTTCAAATCAGTGTTCCATCTAGAAAGACCAAAACATGACAATATTCCAACAATAACTAATCAATAAACCAAGTCGGAATTAAGTAACTAATCCACTTAGTGTATCTCAAATAATTATATTCTTCCTATGAAATTCAACCTATAGTAATCAATTTTATAAATCAAACTCTAAAAACAATCTTGATTTTTGTGACTAGTTAAACTATTATCGATTAATCCTTTTTAAGGAAAATGGCAATATAAGCTGTGTTAATAGTCAAGATCACTTATTTTCTCATTTTCTCCTGGATAAATAATTTGAGTTTCTCAATAAAATGTACAAGATCGATTGAAACTTATGTCCACTCAATAGTTTGTAATTTGAGACGATAAATCATTCTCAAAATCTTAAATAAGGGAGTTTTTCTCCAAATAAAGCGTCGATAACATTCTTAATTTTTATTTCCTTATCCTTAAGTAAAGATTTATTCATAAACCACTCATATACCTATGATATTATACTACTACTCGCTTTTTTTTTTTATCTACTAATAAGAATACATATTAGGTTCATATGCTAGTATCCCAAAATATTTCTTTCTAATATAGTCTCATTATATCACCGATCATCACTTAAAAGCACTTAATGATGATGGCCCATCAAATGGTTAAATAGCACATCGGTTACATAACATATACCAATAGATATAAACATTTCTCAAAAGGATGGTGAATTTCACCTAAATGGTTCGCCATAGGATCTTTCTCATCCGTCTTTTTCGGTTATTCCTAAATATACTTGATACTTAAGTTGGTATACTAGAAATTAATCAATCAAATATGTATATTCGTTGTTTCGATCAAATCTTAAGTCTATCCAATGCACCATTAACCCATCACAAAGCTAAAAGATCATATCATGGTTTAGCTTAGGTGTAGTTCCTTTACACCCAAGCTCACGATAACATAATTGCCATACCCCATTTCATATCCCAATAGAATAACATCGAATGAAGTACAACTCCGATAATTACATGTTTAGTGTCGACAAGAGCTCTTATAAAAACCATAGATACAAATAAGTCTATAAATCCATAAAATTGCAATTAACATATCTTTTTTTTTCCGAAACGATAGAAATATATTCATTACTCAAATAAACTTACACGCTAATCGGCAAATGACCACCTTGAACATACATACATTGATACATGTCAAGGGGAGAACTCTGTCGAGAGGTAAAACCACCGTAATTCGAGGAGCAAAACAAAAAACTACTAAAAACAAATAAAAACTAAGAACTCCAAAGGAAACTAAACTACCTCCGAAAGGAGGACTAAGGCACTCCGCAAGGGAGACTACCCAACTCGAACAAATCACGGGCACGAGCTACTACACGCACCGCAAGCCCGAAATTACCGATCGCCTACGAGTTTCGCAAATCAACCTGTAAAAAAAGACAAAAAAAGAAGAAAAAAACAGAAAAATCGAAAAAAATGGAAAAGAAAAATGCCTCTCCCTCACCCGATCTTTAACCGAATCGGCAACCCATCACCTACCCGGCTCCAACTCTCCTCTTTGTAGCTCCGACCTTGACTTGCCTCCACTCTCGATCGGAAAACCGATCACCTCCTGGATAACACAAGGGATATACCTTCATTGGCTCCATCATCAAACATGGTTGGGGAAGGGAGGGGATAAAGGAAGGAGGAGGAAAAGAGGAGGGGTGGGGAGAGGGGAAGGGGGGCGGCCGGATGGGGATGGAGGGGGAAGAGTTAAAAGTTTTAGGGTTTTTAGAGAGTGGGAAGAGAAAAGAGAGGTAGAGAAAGAAAGAGAAGTTTGAATACAATTAACATATCTTTACTAAATAAAATAATTACATTATTCAAATCTTGAGAAATAAGTCTAAAATGATATGCTAGGTTGGGTCAATCCTTATTTAGAAGTATCGTGTCGGTCTCTCGATCTCATAATGTCTAGTTTTGAAAAGTTTTTCAAAAAATTATGGGTGAGCAAAACGAGCTAAGTGGGTTGGGGTAGGGGAATGCAGAGTTGTTTAATTAAAAGAAAAAGATATTTATGAGCTTGAGCAAGGTATTTAGGGTGGCAAAAAGATATCTAGGATTAAGATGCATAGAAGATTTATTTACCGTAATGATCAATCGATTTTAATACTAGCAATGATGGAAAGAACATTATATAATGGTTAATCGAAAGTACGGAAACAAATAATGGGATATCTCGCTTTTGAAGTAAAGATTTTGCTTTTCAAATAGAGATATCTCGCTTTTTAAAAATAGATCGATCGAATCAATCGATCCAAACAAAGAAACATAGGATCGGTGTTGATCGAGACACTTTAACTTGTTCGTTCTCCTTATAACCCCTAAATAGTATTTGGCGGAAGCCCCGGTCACATTATCCTTTCGGTTGGCTTGACGTCCCTTAAGCTATGGACTTTTACATAGAGATCGTCATACTCAGGAATATACCTTCTACGACCCAAATTCCACGACCTCGGCCTGACTAAAAAGTTGGAATAGGCATATGGCGATTAAAATGGGACGCGGGCAACATGTTCAATCCAATATCTAACCTACCCACACGCAATAGACTCAAGCGATCAATATTTTGTCAAAATGACATTTATTTGCCTAAAGGCCAAGTCGGACATTTACAAGAGTTATAATACAAATGAAAATGTAAATTCAAATCGAGAATGATACAATTTATGTTTTTGCTTAACAAAACAAAAATAATCATAGAACATCTTATATCATGAGATTAATTATCTTGTGAAATTATAAAATAGTTTAATGTCATGAAGTTCAAGAAATAGCTAATACCATGAAATTTATGAAAGTAAACCTAGTTTTTTTAGGAAAATAACATTTTACCCACCTTTGTTCGAGATCTTCGTTTGGCGGGCAATCATGCCACTAATCCTTCACTATCTTCGACTCCGACAATGACTCCACGAGATAACTCATGATGGCAGTTTACTATGAGGTCGTGATGGTGTTGGAAATAAATAGGAATACTTATGAAGATGGGAATAGGGAGTATATGAAAAATATGAAAAGAAGCAAATTTATTTATTTAATGAAATCGAAAAATAATAGGAACATTTTATTTATAGTTTTCAAAAAACTTTTAGTTGCCAGTTGACTGACGCAATAGAAAAGACTACAAATCAATTTAAGCGATGAAGCGGTGTCACGCACAACTACTACCAAAGTACTTTTAAATCAAAAGTTTGCAAAAACAGGCTGTTGTGCAATTCTTTGCAAAACCTAAAAGTCGCTTAAACAGTCTTTGCAAAAATTAATAAGCATGTTGTTGCATAAATTTTGCTACTAAAAATTGAAGCGAGCTTTGCACAAATATCAAATTAATAATCAAGGTGAATAGAAATACTATTTTTAATACATGGCTAAATGTGTCTACTGAATACATTTGAGTTTCTTATGAAATATGGATCATCAACCTAAAATTAATTTAACATAATGATTAAATAAGTTCTTACTTGGTAAATAATGCTATAATTAATCCTTACCAATGCAATTTCTAAAATTCCAATTGTTCCATTAATGCCGTTGTGATGATATTACATAGTTATCCGAAGTGGGGTGTCACATTTTCTATAGATCTTTTGGAATTTATTCATTTAATACGATTGTTCATTTATAAATTAGATTGTTAATGCATACCAAAATTAAAATGGATAAAATTAATGATAAATCACAATAATATCGGTCAACAAACTACTTTTCTTCGTTTTTTAAAATCTTCCAAATCCAGGTGTATAGTATTTTATACTAATTAGACATACCTAAATTAAAAAATCAATGCATACCATAATTAAGTTAAATAAAAATTAATGATATAATTACAAGTATATTGGACATATATGTCATATTCTATTTTTTTTTCATTAAAAGAATATATGATTTCGTATTTAGCAAGTCAAAAAGACTGAAAACAAATTCGGGAATAAGTTACGTGTAAAATATACGTGCATTTAGGGGCTTATTTTGATATATAATTTATGCATTTGCATGTATATTTAGTGTATATTACTTGGTTTCCTTAGAAGTGCATGATACTATGAGTTAACATAATGTTTTATAGGAAACAGAGCTAAAATGAGAAGATATCAATTAGATGGCGGAACAAGAATGACGAATGCAAAGAGGCGATCAAATGCGTGAAGAAAACAACGAAAAGCAAGTTGCGGGTCAGCTCGTATGGATTCATACGTCCGTGTGAATTGTACTCGTGTGTTTTTACATGCCCTTGCAACTTGTTCAAGGAAGAATTTAAACGAAGTAAACGATCAAACCGTGTGAAATGACACGACCGTGTGACTGTTAAGTGACAAAACAGAGCAAAACCACTTACATGGTGCGTGTGTGTGAAATCACACTGCTCAGGTTTGCTTTCGCGTTTGATTTTGTTTCCAAATTCCGCAAGGACTCTACCAATGATCTCTCAAAGCACCTATAAAAAAGAAACAAAGCCTGATGAAAATACAACTTGATACATCTGAAAATACATCAAAATACACTAGGGTTACACAAATTGACATACTTCGAGAGGAAGGCACTAATAAAAAAGAACACCACAGGGCTTTTCGCATCTACGGAAGCACAAGAGTTCGAGACTTCGAAGAAAGATCCATCCCTGACAAAAAAGGTTCTATCTTTTTATTAGATCTCTTGTTTGTACTTAAACAATATCAAACTATTTGATTTCAACGTATGAATTTGTTGTAAAATATGTTAAAAAACATAATGATCCTAAGCATAATCAAAATTGTGGATTCATGCTAAACTATATTAATTGTTTTCTTAATAGGTTTTTTTTTGTTCTATCATATGAATTCAAATGTTTATTCTTGTAAATTATTTGGCCAATAATTTGCATATCATATTTGTTAGTTCATAATTCGAGAGATGAGTTCTAGACGAACGAGAATCGACCGGACATAAATAGGTATTGAGTCGGGAGGCTTATATCTGTTTGTAGGATTAATTCAATTCAAAGATCTTTTGGGAGAGGATATTAATGTCGGTATGGATGCTACCAATTGGTATTATTCAACCGTTTATTTGCTTCGAGGGGAATAACCTAATTTAGGAATTGAACCCATGTAGATACAATTAAACTAGTTTTGATGAAACATTAATTAGATTTAATATTGAAGAAGCATATTGAGATTATATGCCTAGGGTTGCTATTGTATTTGTTGAAAACTTGTGGAGTCCGGGTCTTTAAAGATTTAGTTATTTATTTGTTAATATATGATTAGTTTAGATAATAAATAATTTTGTGATTTTCGACCGCTTCAATAAAATTAGAATCACGACATTTACTATCACCTAAGTGTTTCAGATTCAATCCCCCGAGGAATACGTCCTTGCTCTGTATCTCCCTCGCTACATTGTACACTTTGCTGCGTTCAAAGAAACGATTTTCACGATCAAGTTTTCAAATTCTTTGTCGGGATTGAAGGATTAAACTTAGATATACTAATAGGTAGTTCAATCTTAGTTGAAGCAATATTTTTCATTCTTTTATTCTTTTATTTTTTTATTTTTTTTATTTTTTTATTTCTTATTTGCTCGGTTCTAATGTTGTTGTGTTGAGTGCGGGTAGTGCATGATAACACATCAAATATATCCAACCGATACCCATTGACCTAGAGATCAAAAAAAGAGCAAAACAATTAAGAAAAAGATCTAAAACGATGGGCCGATGGGAACAATCGGGGCGGTGTGAATAATAAATAGCAGTAGCGCCCACAGGGGCGAATGGATGGAACCGATCCAAGGAGAGGCCCTCGAGAAGGGCGGTGGGACTATTTCTAGCCATAAGTTAGTCAATGGTATGGGGGTTTGAGCCATCTGCCGATTAACACAAACAATTTTGAACTAAAACATCGTTGATCCAAACGTTTCACAAACCCAATTTGGGGGAGAGCCGTTGAGGATCTAAATGCGCACTTGTTGATATTTTTAGATATTTGCGATATTTTCAAGATGAATGGTGTTTTAGGATACCATTCGATGCCGCTTTTTGAATTCTCTCTACACCATAAAGTGTAAGGGATGGTTATGCTCTTTTGACACCACCATGACAAATTGGGTACCGAACTAAGTCAATAGTTTTGGGATAAGTATTTCCCCCAAGTAAGATTGTAATGGAAAAGCGCCTTGATTTAGGCGGTTAGATGCAGAACCGTTATATGAAGCATGGGACATATTTAAGGAATTGTTGAGAAAGTGCCCGTCAAGATGGATATCCCATTACCAATGTAGTCGCTTTTCTATAATGGTTTGAGTGGTAACCGCAGGAACTATTATAGATGTTGTATCCGGGGGTTCACTATCTAGGGAAATATTCGGATGAGGCACTAGAGTTACTAGAGGAGATGGCAAACAATAGTTGCCATTGGCCATCCGAGAGATCTAATGTCATATGTGTGGCGGAGGTTCAAGATGAGGATAAGGTTGCCATGCTCACAGAGAACAAGTGTTTGTGCTAACATGAAACTAGATGCGATCAAATTGACTGACTCTGAGATTCTCACAGTTGTTGAAGAAGAGACGAACTTTGTGGGGAAAATGAACTTCAACAACAATTACCGAAATAATCGGGGGCACCCACACATTACCATCCGAGGCTTCTGAAACCATGAAAACTTTTCTTATGCTAATAACATAAACGTTTTTCTTTCACCTCCAGGTTTTAATCTGCAATCAAGGCACAAAGGAGTCGAAGAAAAAGCATTTGCGAGAACAAATGATATCCTCGTTTATCGGAGAAACTGGAATTAAATTGAATAATAGTGAAGCAAAGGTAGACGGGATAGAGGAGCGGGTTACTTAGTCAACACGAACGTTAATGCAAAATCAAGTCTTTGAAAATACAAGTAGCCCAAATCGCTACGATCAAGCAGGCTAGCACCAAAATGGCTAATTCCCGGCATTATGGAACTTAATCCTAGAGAAGTGCGATGTCGTTCGATCGATGAGTGACACGCACGATATGGGGCCTGCAAAACAAACGTCACGATTCGGTGACAAATAATAATAGGAATCGATTAGGAATGGCAATAGAGCGGGTCAAGTGGCCTCAAGATAAAGCCCCCGTTCGGGGTGGGTCCAAACTCCTGTCAAACAGGTCCGGGACGGGTCGTGGGTCCATTTTGTATAAATCCATCGGGTCCGGCGGATATCGGGTCCTATGGACTACCAGTGATATAATTAATTTAAGTCGAATTGATTTAATTTTCAAGTCGCGGTCTAAAAGCGGGTGGGGCGGGGCGGGTCCTTGATTTTACCAAACCCCAGGTAATTGTCATTCCTAACCGCGTTTGGTGACGTAAAACATTGCGCTTTTTGGGAGGCAAACCCAAATTATTATTTTTAATCGTCTTTGTTCAATTTGATTTTAATTTTATTATTAACTTTATTTTTTGTTTTGTTTATTTTTGTGAGTTGTTGTATATGAGGCGTCGACAAACTCCAGGTTTTATCTAAAAATGAAAAAATTGAAAAAAACAAATACACATCCCGTGACAATTTACACTACTTGTGTGAAATGATTTATAGAGACCGAATACACGGCCTGTCAGCGTGTATTCGGTCAAACTGAGACAAAGGACATACACCGCACATGGTCCGCCCATGTAGTTTCACATGGACCGTGTGAATTGGGACTTCTAATTTTTTCTTTCCTTTTAAAATTCAAACACTCCAATTTTATCCACTTTTTCCCCTTCCAAACACTAAAAGCTAAAAATTCACTTACAAATACCCCATTCCATCTTCTAAATTCATTACATTCAACTCAAATCTTCAAGCTAGGCACAAATACTTCTCTATTTCAAGAAACCCATCATAAATTTCTTCCAATTTCTCAACTTTCTCTTGTTCTTCTTCAAGTTTTCAGGGGAGTTTAATCTCATATTTTAGGTTTTTTTCAAAAAGCTTCAAACCACATCATTGGATTCATAGGAGGAGAATGGGGGATTAGTAGAAACACAAGAAGAATGAGGGAACCCACTGAGCCCAAACTCATGGGAATATGAGGTGAGAAAACCGGAATACTACAATGTTATCCTCACAACGAGGTGCGCACCGGGTTCGATGGAGGCGCTCGACAACAAAAATATGATTTCAACAAGGTACCTGATGAACTTGCTCTTACTAAATTTGGGATCGCTGAATGATTTTGCCTTGTGTGGGCGAATTTGTTGGGATGTGATGTTGAATGAGAATTTGACTACCTATATGGTATATTCGTATGAAGATTGGATGTTTGATTCAACAAGGTACCCCGATGAACTTGCTCTTACTAAATAAGATTGGATGTTTGATTCGATTAGCGAATGATTTGAGAGTGTTGTCGATTGATGATATAAATGCTATTTATCAAACTTCGGCTTATGGGGTTGAGGAGCATGAGGATTTGATATGCTCGGGTTTTGGAAGGATATTACGGGGCCAAGAATATTTACACCGTAAATTTAAGGCGTCTAGTATTAGGAATCCCATTTTTCGCTATGTTCAACACACATTGGCGGAAACGGTATTCACAAGAGAGTATAGCAAAGGGTCATTCGTGTTGATGAATTGTTTATTTTGTGGTGTATGTCTTGAATCGAGGTGGTGCCCAATGACGGGGCATCGCTAGACAATATGAGAGGGTGAAAAAGCAAGAAAATGGGGGATATACATTGGAGGGCTAATTACACCTATTGGCGAGTATTTTAATGTGAATTTTAATGGGTATGGTCGTGCGGATGAAATGAAAAGATTGATTTGACTGCTTGGACCCCAATGACGATTTTTAGGTTTGATGGACGTAATTATTGGTTACTTCATCCGGATAGGATTAACATTAAACTCCCCAATCGATGCCACCTCGATTCGGGATATGTGGTGTGGTTGATGAGGGAGAGCAAACAACTGCTACTCAGAGACGAAGGCCTCGATGAGACAGATAGACCGAATCCTCAAGCGAGGTAGTCAGCATGGGGACTTTGAGTGATAGGCTTGAACGATTGGAGGTCAATATGGGCTCGTTGATGGATGACACCTATCAGTTAACGACTACGCGATTGATGAGTATCACACTGAGTATTTGCAACGTTTTTATACAATCACACAAAGAAGAATAACAGAAACGAGATAATGTCTCGTATGGACTAGTGGCACATCCATCAGGGCCACTATCTTGTACCTCCTCCACCACAGTGATCCATGTGAATATTTTTTTACGCATTACTCTTTCTTTTAATAATTTTCTCATATATTCAGACAAATCATAATTTAAGTTGGGAGGTGTCAAGAATGAGTGATTAAGTACTGTTGCATGTTTGCATTGCATTTAGGTTGCAGAAGAATAAAATTTGCATAAAAATTTAAAATCTTTTTTTTTTTTTATTTGGTTTTTGCCTTTAGCACGTTTAATATTTTTGTTTTTAAAGACGTTTGTCGCTTTAACATGTTTATTGTCTTTGTGTGAGTTAGGATTAGTAATAAAATTAGTACAAAAAGCTTTCGTATGATTTTACTATAAGTACTTGGTTTCATGAAAATAAGTATTTGATGAATTATGTGATGAATTGTTGAGAAGATATCTTTTGCATGTTTGGCATTGATTGAGAATTATGCCTATGAGTTTACTATAAGTACTTGGTTTGAGCATTATGCGAAAAATAAGCCTATGAGTTTTGTCCCTTTAACTGCTTTTATATTGTGCAGTCTTACAATTGTTTCTTGAGTGTGTTATTCCTGATTGTTAGAACTCTAGAACTTCCAATGATATATTTATTGAAACCACATGTATATGCAATTTTTGAAGATGATTTAAGGCTATTTTTGTTTTAGCCCTGCTTAGGCTAAAAAGTCTATCTATGAACTCATGATTCCTTAGTTAGCCATTTTGAGTCTAAACTTTTATTGTCAGCCACATTTTGAGCATTGAACTTAAAAATAAATTTTATCCCCAAAGCTTCGAGCTTATAGAGATATTTTGAGGGAGTGGTTAAATGTTAAGAAAGAATGTTGACATGAAATAGCGATGAACAAGAAATAGGTAAAGGATGATGAAACTCAAAAGAAACCAAAAATTTGAATGAAAAAGAAAAAAGAAAAAAATCGAGCAAAAGAAGAAGAAAAGAAGAGAAAATTGTCAAATTTTGAAAAATTGAGAGCTTGAGTAAGCGAAAAACAAGACAAAAAGTCTTAAGAATGAAAAAGATGAAAAAAGGGTGGAGTATGAGATGAAAAGAAAATAATTGAAAGAATGAGTTTATGATGAAATTGAGTTCATGAATTGAAAGTCCGTGACTGCTTACATTCTATTTGCTCCGAAGTTAAGTCACTTAATCAAAATTTTTCCCGGTGCTACTAAAGAGTCTACATTACAATCAAAGAAAACGCCTTTTTTATTCTTAAATTGTACACACTTAAGTTGTAGAGATGTTAGATGATTTGTAGGCCTACGGTAGTTCTCCGCGTCATTGAATTGATTTAGCGTAAAGACGTCCCATCTACTTTGGAGAGTTGAGTGATACACTTATTTCTTAGCGTGTCGCGATGTCGAATACCCAAATAAGTAATAATTATGTCGAATTTGTGATTGATGACTTTTGATGATGAATTGTATGTTTTGCTAGAATATTGAATTTGATTTTGATTAAGTGTTTATAGTATTCTTGTGTGTTTTATTTACCCTTTATATTTTTTTTTTTTTTTCGTTTTGCTCAAGACGAGCAACGGTTTAACTTTTAGGAGAATTTGATGTGAAAATATACATGCATTAGGGCTTTTGATATATAATCGCGATTTGCATGTATATTTAATGCATTTTATTTGGTTTTTCTTAAAAGGGCATGATATCGCGATTCTGTATTTTTAGATGAATGAGTTAAAATGAGAAGATATGAGTTAGATGGCCGAACAAGAATGACGAATGCAAAGAGACGATCGAATACGCAAAGAAAACAATGAAAAGCAAATCACACTGGCTAGCCTATGTGGATTCACAAGACTGTAAATTGTACTGTGTATTTTTACACGCCTATGACTTGTTCGAGGAAGAATTTCAAAGACGAAGCACACGACGGGGATCGTGTGAAATGACATGGTTGTGTGACTTGTTCGTGCGAAAATAGAGAGAAAAGACCACTTAAATGGTATGCCCGTGTGAAATCACGGCCGTGTGGTTTGCTCTGCGTCACGATTTTATTTCCTAATTCCGTGGATTCTACTAAAGTGATCTATCAAAGCACCAATAAAAAGGGGACCAAGCCTTGGATGAAAAACAACTTGATACATCAAAATACATCAAAATACACAAGGGTTACACAAATCTACACACTAGTAAGAGAAGGCACTAATCAACAAAGAAAACTATAAGGCTTTCACATTTACGGAAGCACAAGGGTTCGAGACTACGAAGAAGATTTCATCCCGACAGAAGGGTTCTATCTTCTTAGTTTAGATCTCTTGTTTGGACTTAAACGATATCAAACTATTTGATTTCAAGCATGTCATGAATTTGTAGTCAAATATGTTGGACTAATCATTCGATCCCATGGCATAATCAAAATTATGGATTCATGTTAAATCATATTGATTGTTTTTCTTAATTGGTTTTTATGTTATATTATATGAATTCGAATGCTCTTTTCTTGTAGACTATTTGACGAATAATTTGTATGTCATATTTGTTAATTAATAATTCGGGAGATAAGTTCTAACATACGAAAATTGAATTTTACATAAATGGGTATAAAGTTGGAATGCTTATAACTATTTGTGGGGAGTACTTCAAATCACGAGATCTTTTCGAGTTGATATTAATTGTTAAGTAGGGATGCTAGCAATTGATATTAATTTACTATTTATTATAATAAACTAGCTTAGAGCAATACGCAATCTCTGAAACGAAGCATATC